>PVHP010015202.1:10572-37922 GCA_004024765.1 Zapus hudsonius
CTCTCTCTCTCTCTCTCTCTCTCTCTCTCTCTCTCTCTCTCTCTCTCTCTCTCTCTCCCTCCCTCCCTCCCTCTCTCTCTCCTTGAAAATGAATAAATAAAATATTTTTAAAAATAAATTGAAAAATTGTAGAAGTTTATTATGAATACAAAAGAACAGCTCACAAAACAATGGGAAGAAGCCCTGCTCACAACAGGCACAATCTATCCTGTAAAAAAAGAAAAGAGAAAGAAGTATTTTGATCTTGTTATGATTTTCTGCTGTTTATTTTCATCCTTCTCAGAGCAACATAGTGATATTTAAACTGATTCACCTACAGGTGACTAACTTAATTTTGCTGGATTACACTGACCAGGTTTGAAAATTTATGTTTGTGATTCATGCATTATTAGAGATATCATTTCAGAGATATCAGGATGATATGTTTGATAGGGTTTTTTATATTTTTATTAAATAGAAACTTTACATCAACAGATCATGTGTTAATACCACCATTTCCCTTCCCCCTCCCTCTATTCCACCAAGGGACCCCTTAGTGAGATTGCTGGTATGCACCATGGGTTTGTGGGCTATGAGTTTTGCAAGCATCAGTTAGTCATTGTGGGGGAGGAATGCCTTTAGATATTCCCACCTACCTTGGTTCTTATAATCTTTCTATTCCCTCTTCTACAAAATTCTCTGAGACCTAGTGGGTGTGTTTTAAGTCTACTATGGTGTTGAGCTCTTAGTAGCTTCTGGATTTCTGATTTTGTACATTTTGAGTATTCTCAGTGTCTGTCTCCAACACCCTGGCACACGTTGTCAGGCTCCCTGTAGAAGCAGCACTCTTGCTCATCTCACCAATTATTCTGTAGTTTCTCCTGGGACCTAGCTGATATGTGAGGTATAGTTCAACTCCTGCCAGAGAGTCAGCTGTTATTTTCAGTCTTCTTGGTAGAATTAGGTTGTCCTTGGATTTTGCTGATTTTTAAAAAGTAAAACAGATTATTCAATGGTGAGAGAGAACAATATAGGTTAAATGGGATAAGCATTGTTAGTTTGGAGAGATGATGTTGGATGTAGCTTTTCTTCAGGCCCAAGGTTAGTGAAGCTTCTCCTTGGAGTCCAGATTCTTGGTCTCCATAGGATTTGGCTTGGATCCCAGTTCCAGCTATGGGTTCCTTTCCACATAGCAAATTTCTTAGCCAATCAGAGAGCCCTTGGTTACCCACCTAGGTTGGGTGCCACTATTGCACTGGTGTGTACAACTTGTAATGCCAGTGGCTGTTTTATAGCAGAAACCCATGCTTTCTCCCAACATTGTTGGCAATTTTCCCCTAGCAGATCTTGTAGCACTTCCCAGCACTACATTAGCTAATCATCTAGAAACTGGCTTTCTCTCAGATGTATGTAGGCATCATGTGGTGCCATCAGCAATGTGATTTTGTCTTTTACCTTGGGCCAGTAATAAGTGGTTTGACAGAAGCCTGTTGTCACAGTCAGGCACACACCTGGGATAAATCTCCAAACTAGGTACAGTATGGGAGGAAAAATTGTTTTGGGATAAATCTCCAAACTAGGTACAGTATGGGAGGAAAAATTGTTTTGAAGTTATAGATCCAGAGGAAGTCCCATAACAGTGAAAGATGCTGGCCCCATTTCATAGGTCCAAGCAGAGAGAGAGAAAACCATCAGCAACATCACACACACAACAGCAAACAGGCAGGAGGGTGATGGAGAGGTGAAGGAAGAAAAATTTCTTCCCCTTTATAATGTCTTAGGGTGGGGTCTTGCAACCCTTTCCCAGACTTAATAGCTTCTTGAGTCTCTGGAATTTCCTTCCTGCAATGCCCAAACAGGAAAGGATGATTTACTTCTAGCTTCTGTAGGCTTCTTTACATCCTTCCCCCTTCTGGGAGGCTGCCTTCCTCTAAATATCCTTAGAGACCTACCCAAGATTACTGAAAAGGTCAGCTAAAGGTCATTTTTGACTATATAGTGACTTGAAGGCTAGTCAGGGCTACAGGTCTCAAACAACAAAACCCTAGTAGGAAGCTTATATACACTCCAAATCTCTTCATAGCAAATAAATTCTAAACACACAAAACCCTTCTATTCCTTTTTGTCTTTCTCATATAAAATTCCAGATAGCTACGCTAGGCTATTCCTTGCATAAATATCTCAGGGGCCTCCTCATTATATAAATCACACATCCTCTGGTGCTTAGTGGTATCTTGGTTCAAAAAAGGGGGGGAATAAGGAGGTGGCACAATGGTCAAAAACATTCATTTACAAGCCTGCCAGCCTGAGGTCAATTTTCCATCACCCACTTAAAGCTGGATGCAAAGTGCTGCATGTTTCTGTGATCCCAGCCCACCTATGACAATGGGAGATGGAGCCAGGAGAATCCTGAAGCTTGAAGACCAGCTAGATTGGCACACACAGTGGAAAAAGCTATGAGAGAGATGCTTTCTCAAAATGAAGGTGGAAGTTTAAGACAAAATGCTGAGGTTATCCTCAGACTTCCATATGTGCACTGTGACACAGACACATTATTTACACACATACATACATACACACAAAAATAAAAAAGAGAGAATGGGAGCAGAAGGAGCTGAGGCAGCAAGAAGGAAGCACAGGAGGGAGGGGAGAGGAGGGAAGAAGAAAAGCAAATGATCCAGAAAACACCAACAGTTTTGAAATCTCACTTGTACATCAGAATCTAGTGATGAACATATAGGAAACCTTATACAAGCTCTTCAAAGCAATGCTATTAGTAGTAAAGATAGAATCCATTTAATATAGATCCAAGACTAAACAAATATGGGTTGTGAATTTAGAACATGATGTTATCAATCTTGAAAAAGTAAAAATAATAAAAAAAATAGAGTGAACAGACTGTGAATGAGTGCTAGTGTGCTTGTTTCCTAATCTTTCATAGCAGAGAATTAACAAGCTTAGAATTAAAAGTGGAGCTAAGGAATCACACATTGACTTAATCAACTTATTCATGCTTATAACTAGAAAGAGATCTTTGAGAAATTTAATAAATTTTGAACTAAAAAATTTATCTGACTTTCAGCATTTATTTGTTTTAATTTCATCTCAGTTTCTTTCCCTTATTTTAACTTCAAGTTATGGGCTTGGAAACTTGGCTCTCATGTTTACACTCTTCTGCAGACACATCATTATTAATGGTATCAAAGTGACTCTTATCATCAGAAATATATTTGATAACATGAAAGATTAAAGGGATGATAGCCCTGGAGGGAGCTGGGGGAAATATGTTCCATTAATGCCTTTTTTTGTACAGACAGCAGAGCCTATGGCACAGGCACAAGATGCTCTAGGAACTATAGGTTAAACTGTATGCTTACAATTTTCTTGGTGATCAAGACCAAAAAAAGTGCTTTCAAGGAGTCCTCATGAAGTATAGTAGTTTGATCCTGAAGGGGGTTCAGGGGTCATTGGAGCCCAAATATAGCCATGTAAGGTCATGCTATGTCAATGGAGGGCAGGGAACCTTGACAATCCTGCAGAGTCACACAGCTCCAACCTTACAGAAAAGTGAAAGAAGCAGGATCTCCATCATGCTCAAAATATGCAACCCAGGCATCAATACTCAGAAAGAGGCCCAGTACAAAGATCCTGACCAAAGAAACACCTATGGTCAAAGAGCCAAGGCTGTCTCTAGATAGGGAATTCTAAGAGCTGTCCAACAAAAATTAGATGAACATGGACCAGCTGGATGTTCAAATCAGAGAATCTAAATCTGGGTAGCAATGGGGAGCCAAGCCACAAGAATGAGCAATGAAAAACAGCCCTTGAACACAATTGCTAAACTATAGTCACATGCACTTTGTCTTTCCAAAGCATTCTCATATATTCCATTATCTTTCCCTCCTTCCCTGAGACCCATCTTTCATCTTAAAAATATGGTGATCTTTTGCTATTGCTAAAATGAAAACATCCTGTCCTCATTCCCATTCTAAAATACTATGTTTTGAAAAATGATATGATACTAACAAATCATCCCAGGGAAGCAGTTTTATACCTGATCCTTGGTGGGTGGTAATTCCTAAATCTGAGATTTATGCATGACCTTATTTCTTCTTAAAGGAGCCACATTTAATGATAGGCACCAGTATTTACAACTATAGGCTCATTCTTATTCTCTCTTAGCTTATAATAAGCACCTTCTGAATCAGTTCCTCTCCTATTCAAGTGTGTCCAGCTGAAACCATCTGGATTGTTACAATTTGTTTAAAGCAACTTTAGATCATTTAAAAAATCTAAAGTTTTAGCCATTTTAAACTTTAAAACTATTATAATGTATGTATCTCAGCTTAATTATAGCACTAATTCAATGTCCTTTTGTAAATCACCTTAAGTATTATACGAATTTAGTAAGTTTGAGAGCATATGATAAGTACCTTTAACTTGATTAGGAACAGTAAAATAATACAGTAAGCGATCCTCAGCCTGGTGATATTTCTTGCCATTGTTTAGAACTAGATTTTCAAGGTTTGCTTTGGAAGGCTTTTTGTTTCTTCCTGGAATCACTGAAAGTCCCAGTTGCTACCAGGTAAACGTGACATCATGCCATCTTCATACGGTTAAAACAAACATAAAAATGGTGTAACAAATGTATAATACTCTCACATCAAGTACATTTTATGATGGAAAAAATTCATTACAAAATCAGCTTTAAAAATTATAAAACATAAAAACAGATGTGTATATAAATAGGCCCTGATGCAAAGCTGGCATCCTTAACCAACCTGACTTATTAGAGCTATTGCCTCTAATCTCAGTGTGTCGACTCAGGGAACTGAGTGGAAGAGGGGGCGGAAAGATTGTGAGAGCTGTGGTGGGGGAGAATATCAGAGACTTGGCAACCCTCAGTAACAACACACCTGGGTCATGAGAACTTGGCTGAAGACTGGGCTATCCATGGTCCCCTACCACAAAGACTGATAAAGATGGCCAATGGTGGAGGATATCCAGCTGACTGGGGATGGGGAAGGGGGGCAATGAGGAATTGGGGATAACAACTCACTGTTGGCCCACTAAGCAATGTAACTCATTATGGTCAATAAAAAAAAAAGAAAAGAAAATCTCAGTGTGTTAGTCTGGGCTGCTATAACACAGTATGAAAGCACCACAGTCTGGGTAGCCTAACAGATATTAGTCTCACAGTTCTGTAGTCCATTCTCAAGTAGAGGAAGGAAACTGTCGTTTCTATTCAAAATGACACTTATCCCATTATATGGGTCCCACCTTCAGGACCTCATCAAATAAACCCCACTACCTTACAAAGACCCCCATTTTCAAATACCATTCATTGGAGGTTAAGGTTTCCCCATAGGAATTTGAGGGATATAATTTAGTCTATAGAGCTCAATGAGTTACACTGCTCTCCTATAAAAGGAAAATCCCTCAATGCTTCATAGATGTTTCAGAAGGTAAGGACTACAGCTTAAGCAAAACTTCTACCCACACCTCTTCATGTTTAAAGACTACTCTAAAAAAAAATAAAGACTACTCTAACACCAAGATGGGAAACTCTTCCTTATAAATACATTTTCCCTGCCTATGAGATTGAGATCCTTTGTTTTTTTTTCCATTTAAATACAAGCACACACACAAAACTAGCATCTAAAGAAACATCATGAATGCAAATTGTGATTACATATGCTAATCATAATTTTTACTACAAGGCTCACTATTCCATCTTTAAGGTTAATTCTATTTCCAATTTTAACTTCCATTCAAACAAAACATTATTGATCTACAACTTGAAAAGATCTTCCAATTTCTTACTGACAAAAAATTCTTGTCCATTGTTTCAATAGGCCATAACATTTTTCCTTTTAAGGGGAAAATTCTTAAGAACTTCAAGAATCTATAAATAATGCTGGTCTGAAAATCATCTTCACAACCATACATATACCAATACAACAACTATGCAATATTTCCATATTCCATACAACACTTAATATTCATTCATTATATGCATGATCTGTATTATCTGCATATCTATTCCCTGTTAACATGTGAAATTTAAAAAAGATTACGTAAAAATATTCTATTTTGAGAAGCAAGTTTTTCTGTCCTGTATAAATAATTCTTTGTTATTCAATTTGATACCTGCCTCCAAATGCAACTGACTTGTTTAGTGAAGATTTACTGGCTACTTTGTACACCATCAATAACTTGAAATAAATAAACCTGTTGCCTGATTGTTGCACTATGTTATCCATCTCAGATTCTATAGTCTCAGAGAATGACTCACACTTTGAAAAATGATACATCACATTGCTACAAGTTAATTAACAAACATAAGTAAATAAAGCTACCAGTGGGTTGATAAAATATGGAACTTACTAAAGAACTGCATGTCCTTTGTAACTATCTGCGTTAGAAACAGAAATAAAAACTCCACACCTCTGGATTCAGAATATAGTTCAGTGGTGGAGTGCTGTCCATTTTGCATGAAGATTAAGGTTGATCTCCTGCACAAGAATAAGATAGAAAATCCTATGGAAGATAACTCATCACAAATTTATGGTGGGTCAAAGCATAGCTGAATTTTAGGACCCTATGGTGAATATCTTGTTCTCCAGCATATGATTATGTAATTGCTTCTCATGGTTTTAGAGCTTTTTAATGCAGAATTATGGGTATAGGTGTTATATTATGTAACTACACACAGATACATATATACATACACATACATGATTTTTTTAGTTTTATGAGACAGTATTTCATGTAGCCAAGGTTGTTCTCAAATTCTCTATGTAGCCAAAGATGAAACTGTGAACTTGAACTCCTGACCCTCCAGCCTCCACTTTTCAAATACTGGGATTGTAGGCAGTTGCTACCATACATGGTCTTGGAATTTATTTATTTTTCTTACAAAAACTAGAAGATTGTTCCTACTTGCTATATAGTTCTACACACTTCGCTGTTAGTCCTTGAAGGTTTCTCTATATAATGACTCCAATAAGAAATTTCTTACTCAAACCAAGGTAATCTGATGGATTGTTCCCTATATTATCATCCAAAAAGACAGCAAGGTTCTCTTGGTCAACCAAATCATTGTGCATCTATGCCTCACCAAGGCATCCTAAGTCTCAAATCAAAAGTAACATTGGCATCATATAAATGAAAACAGCCAGATGTGTGTCTAGTGTTCTTTTTGCATGTGGGGGATTAAATATAAGATCCAATTGTGTATAACAAACCATCACAGAAGTGATAAAGAATATCCTGTGTATAATTGTGGAGAACTTCCTATACCTGTGAGCCTCTTGCAAAAGAAATGAGTCTCTAGAGTTCATGTTCCTGAAGTAAAGAGAGTTTTCTATCTACTCTAGACATATGCTAATCATCTTGGAACAGCTCCTTAAGAGAGTAACTCTGGAAATAATCAAAGTCTGCCTCTCATCATAGAATTCCCAGATGTTTGTCTGATGTGGGCTTCCCTGGCAGGTGTCACCATAAGAAGTGGGTTGTAGCCAGGGTGCTGTCAGCACTGAAAAGGCATGCCATACACCTTTCCACAGTGGTGGAAAAATCAGCCATTTTCTCCAGATTGGAAACAAGGACCATATGGCATTTGTTTTCTAAAGAATGCCTCTAAAGCATCTTTCAATGTTACCAAGTGAGTCTCTCGCCTCCTTTTTGATAATAGACAGTTGATAATTCTGTCATATGGGAAGTTTGAAGGAAAAAGTTCTTCAGTTTAATGCTCTTCCAACTGAGTTATTTTGGCAAGTGGGAAAAAGTTCTGTCTCCAGGTTTCTATTTACTGAATTCCACTTATTATAGCAAAACTCAGTGCTTGTGCATCTTGCAAGTAGGATTGTTTGAAAGTTTGGTTAAAATATAGAGGATGCAGAAAGTACCTTTTAATACAAAGAAAATACAAATAAAAGTGAGAAAACAATTTCTTCTCCAACATTTGGTGTTTCATTTTTGTCTTCAAATACCTATTTTTTATTCTATATTTACTGCCAAGTTATAACAACCTAATGATTCAGAGAGAAACCTAGCAAAAGGGTATATCTTGAAACGTAAGCAAATTTCCTGGTATTTGTTTCACACACACACACACACACACACACACACACACACACACACACACTACTTGCAATGAGCTGCTCAAACCCTTTGTCTTGCAAATAAGACTTAAAATATTAGACCTCAGATATAACATTAAGGTGCCAAATCTGCAGGAAGTCTAAGGTACTGATCCTCTGGAAAGTCTTTAGAACTGGCATTTAATAACCTGGGTGTACTTCTACATTGTTTAGATTCTAGTTTGGTAAATCTGAGGTGAGTTCTATGTAGGTGATTTCAAGGCCCACTTTTACTGTAAGGATCACTTTCCTGGGTAGCCTAAATACTGCAGCACTCAAGTAAAATTGGGACCCCAGTTTGGTCATGAAAATTTCTGCTTAAGCTCCTCATTTTTACCAAAATAGCCTAAGATCTTTCTTAGAGTGGAGACTCAGAGTGTTCCAAGAACTCAGAAGCAACCATTGTTCTTCTAGAATATTCCCACTGTGGAACTGAATCAAAGGCCACTTTGAGGACATTTAAAAGCAAAACTGTAGGGATGGAATGTCTCTAAGAAGCCTGGTTTTAATTAATTGGCCCCCAAATACTATTGCTTTTGAAGTAGCTTATCAGTTTTAGATGGTGAAAACAATTCTTTTCCCAAATTTTTAAGCTGAAAAATGGCAAGATATTTATTATTCATCTTTAAATGATTAAAGTGTACATATTCCAAGGGCCCAAAAATTAATCCCACTTATTTTATTTTAAAATTATTCATTTCCCATCTTTCTTTTTAGCTTAAGTAATTATGATCATACTTTTTATATCCACCATTTTATGGCTAGATTATCATAACAACTTCCTACCTAACCCACTTTTTATCTCTATTATTTCCATCACTCCTACACATTGCAGCCAACAAGACATAAAACACAAACCTAGTCAATGACTCCTTATGCCTCCTCATTTCCTAAAAGAGATGTCTAGACATACTTGTGTTTCAGTCATAAGTCACAAGTTTTTCCTTTTCCTTCTGCCAGTATAAAATCTCTGCATTATTTTATTTGATTCATAGTATTTTCATACAAAGCAAATAATCAGAGCAGATTCTTCCCCTTTAGTTAGATGTTAAATCTTTGTAATCTTTGTAATCCTCTCAATATCATGGATATTGCATACTATTTGTTAAATAAATCAAAGACTGACTGACACTGGATTAAACCAATATCCTACCAAATTGAGGCAATGCAGAGCACCTCACAATTTATTCTTCAACTAGAAGCAATTTGTCTGGAAAGATTGGAACCTGTTTTCCTGCATGCAAAAGCTGAACAATTCTGCAAGAAGGATTTATGTTAGGAAAATAATACAAACTCTCAGTCCAATTCTATCCTCTTGATAGTTCCAAATTTCAATGTGTGGAAAAGATTCCAATGTTTACCACAGTGGAAAGTCTGTGATGGGAAAACTGCTGGAAGAAATTTTCCTTCTCAGATCAATGACAGAGTAGACCATTCAAAGATTTTAATGGCCACAGATGCGGCTGATTTAAGGCATTGCAATAATTCCTTCAAAGGCAGGCAGCTAAACCAACCATGTCAAATGCCTGTGTGAGTAAAACCAGTTCAAATGCCAAGTCTGTCTAAGTAGCAAAATTGCTTGTGCTGCTTAAAGGTAATGCTGTGTTTCTTAGAAAAATTGACAAGTATACCATTCTACCCTTATTACACTCTTATTATTACAATCATGAATTATAATCAATAGACTACAAAATGTAATATAAAACTAGACATTCTCTCTATTTTAAATTATTATTAGACTAATGCCAATTCATATACCTTTGAAAGAGAACTTGTTTACATTTAAAATTTTGAATTTTTAAGTTAAAAGTGAAACCATTTACAATCAATTTTCATATCAACAATAAATGCAGTGTAGATATGGATAGCTTTATTACAAATTCCATGAACAGATTGAGCTTTAAAATGTGATGTTTAGAATGCTAAGCTTTAAATAACATATATTCTCTTTTGTCACATTTTAAATTTTGTTTTGAGTATTTTTATCTGAGAAATTTATTTCTTCTCTGATGTTTTCATCAAATTAAAATAGCATTTAAGAAAAATAGTTATTTTGAAAATATTTTCAAAGCAATCTAATGTTTAAATTTCACAAATTATCAAGAAAGACTCAGAAAAAATTTTATCTTCTCTCTAGTTTATATTCCATTAATTGCTCAATTAGGCCTAAATTACCTTTAAAACCAAATAGATAACAGTGGCTAGCTTTGGCAGTGACACCAATGAGCATCCAGCTGTTGACATGTCTTGGATTTAATTTTACATGACAGTTCTATTAACAAACATGTATTTATCATCTTGTTATCCTTAAGTAAGATATGCTTAAGAAGGAAAAAAATAATTCTTGACTGTTTCTGTCAGATATTTCATAATCATGAGGAAAACACAGTTATACTTAGAGGGATAGCATTATTTAAGCATTAAACAATTTAACAGAATACAATGAGCATTCTTCAGGAGTCCTTGAGGATCACTAGTTCAATCCTTAGGTGCACATAAGGAAAATGAGCTCAGAGCAGCACAAATTGGAATTTCCATTCCCTCATTCTTCCTCCTGAAAGTAAGCTTCCAATGCCACATTTGGCTTTTGAGTGGTCAGGTACTTCCTAACCACCCCTATACTTCTACTAATAAAATAACAGATTATTGTGGGAAAGGGGCACTATGGAAAACCTCACAGCTGTAACTAAAGAGATTGCATTTTTAAAACTCTCAGCTCTGTTATAAATAGTCAAGTAATTAAAGTCACGTTTGCATAGTTTAATTGTAAATATTTAATCTTAACACTTCAAATGTCAAAATTTTATATCAATTTATAAAATGTGTCTTTTCTCTATTAAAACTATATGCCCAAATTATGAATTTATTTTCTACAAATATAACTATTAAGCAAGTAAAAGATCAGTTGAACAGAAAGGTCAGTATTTATCTCACAATGAGTTAATGGTTTTCATTAATACAATTTATAAAAGGTGTATAAAAATGATAAATAGACACTTATAAAAAAGTATAATTTTGATGTCTTTGAATTAAAATATTTTCCCCCAGTCATCTTCCCATGACTCCTTTACTAATTTATCTGCCACCAAAAAGGCTGCTAAAACACAGATGTTACGACTTATACTGCTGGACTTTTCTAGTTTCAAACGCTTTATAACTGAGTCCCTGTGGTAAACATTACTGAGAGTGAGCAGGAAAAAAATGCACCGTTTAAGAAAATGGTCATCACCATAAAGATAATAAGTCTAGCAAGACCAAGCCAAATAGTGAGTAGCAAACCTATTTAGTTTATTGTTTGCTGCTGGACTTTTCTGGTTGAAGGAAAAAAAGTCACATCGCAAAATAATAATCACTCAGCGTGGTACTTAGTACATTCTAAATGTGATGTAGCCATAGCCTCTATTCAGCTTCAAAGCAAATCTTCATGCTGATTAAAAATTTTGGAGTCTTTAAGTGTTTTTGCCCAATTATCTTCTTCTCACAACCTCCAATCCATCTTCTATCCCTATGAATCCACATGTTTTAGACATTTCACATAAATACAATCATATGATTTGTGTTCATTTCTATCAGGTGTCTTTTACTTAACACCATGTTTTCACAGTCCATCAATAACGTTACCATCCCTATTTCTGTCTTATATATTATTGATGTCCATTTTGGTGATTTCCACACCTTTTGGGTTTAATGAGTGATGTCGATATGAACATTAAAGTAGGGGTGTTTTATATTTCAATTGTCAATTTTTTGGGGGGGACCATTTAGATAGGAGTGGAGTTAATAAGTCAATTGGCAATTCTATGCTTATTTTTTTCAGGAACCTTTTTGTGAAGTAATTGGAACCATTTTACAATCCACATACAATATATAAGGGCTCTAATTTTTCAAAATATTTTTTATTTATTCATTTTTTCAAGCAGAGAGAGAGGGGGGAGCACCAGGGCCACCACCTTGTGGGTCTGGCTTAGATGGGTACTGGGGAATTGAACCGGGGGCCTTAGGCACTGGAGGCAAGTGACCTAACCTCTGAGCCATCTCTCCAGCCTGGGCTCTAATTTTTCTATATTCCCCCCAACACTTTTTTATTGTGTTTTATTAGTTTATCATCTTACTGGGTGTAAAATGATTTTTAATTTTCATTTACCTAATTACTAAAGATGTTGGGAATCTTTTTAATTATTTATTGTTAATAAATAGATACATTGTATGAGTAAGTCTTGTGTTGATGCTCCCATTTCTCTCCTTCTTATACCCAACACAGATTGCTGGATCAGACAATGGAGTAGGGGGTTATGAATTATACAAGAAGTAGCCAGATTTTTCTTTGTGTGTTGTTGTTGAGGGGGACAATATCTCTGGATATTCTCCACCATCATGGCTCTTACAATTTTTCTGCCCCCTCTTCTACTAAGTTCCCCGAGTCATGGTGGGTGAGTTTTAAGTCTGCTTTACTCTTCAGATCTTAAGAGTCTGTGTCTCTGAATTTCTGCTTTCTAATATGTTGGGTATTCTTGGTGTCTTTCTCCAGTACCCATTCATAGGTTATCTGACTTGCTGTGGAGGTAATTCTCTTGCTCATTTCACCAATTCCTCAAAGTGTTCATTTAGGCCCTAGATGATAAATTAGGTGGTTCATCTCCTGACTGGATGTCAGCCATCATCCCATGTCTAATTAGTGGAATTGGGTTGCCCATGGTTTTCACTGTCTACTGAAAAATACAAACAGAATCTCCAATGGAGAGTGAGATCAGCATAGGTTAAATAAGACAAACATTGTTAATTTGGTGAGATTCTAATGGGTGTAGCCTTGATATAGATCTCTGCTTAGTGGGAATTTCCCCTTGGAGCCCAGGTTCTTGGTCCCCATAAGATTTTGCCATGGATGCCAGTTCCAATTAAGGATTCCTTGCCACTGAGAAGAATCTTCATGTTTTGGTCAGGTGTATGGTTTCTTTGGACAGATAACTATTCAAGTAGTTTTCTATATTTTTAATTGGATAATCTGTCTTTACATTGTTGAGCTGTTTGACATAATATATTTTAGACAATATAAGCTCACCAAAAATATGATTTATGCCTGCAATTTCACTTGCTTTCTGCAGACTGACTCTTTGTCTAATTGACTTGCTCTCAGGGGGGCAGACCCTCTTGGTCAGCATTCCTGTCCAGTGGGAGCTTAGAGCTGTCACTTTCACTTTTGTACCTCTGGGTTGGCATCCTGTTGCCTGAAAGAGTCGTTGTTGTTTTCACTGACTTTTACCCACTTTCAGCTGGAAGCCTCTGGCTGCCAAGAGATTTTACTTTAACTTCTGTATCAATAGTATTTTACTTTTGTGACAATATCTTTTAATTCACAAAAGACTAATTTAGCTTTTTATTTTCTTTATAGTGTCTCTGTATCATATGTGATAGTTAAGAACCCATTGGCAAATCCAATGTCAGAAAGATTTGTCCCTGTGATTTCTTCTGAAAAAAATATGTTTTTACTTTTCTCATTTTGATCTTTGATTCATTTGGAGATAATTTTTATATTTGTATGAGATAGAGGCCAATTTAAGTATCTGTACATGAACATTGAGTTGTCTCAGCACAATTTGCTGAAGACATTACTTTTAGCCATTGAAGTTTTAGCACCTTCCTTGAAAAGGAAATGGTTGAATAAGAATGGGTTTATTTCTTGACTGTTAATTTCATGTCATTGTATCTGTATGTCAGATGCTATGCCAGCATCACATATTTTTTTTCCTTTATTGTCCATAATGAGTTACATTGTTTAGTGGGCCAACCATGAGTTGTTATCCCCAATTCCCCGTTGCCCTCCCCTCCCCATCCCCAGTCAGCTGGATATCTTCCTCTGTGGGCCATCTGTATCAGTCTTTGTGGTAGGGGACCATGGATAGCCCAGTCTTCAGCCGGGTTCTCATGACCCAAGTGTGTTGTTACTGAGGGTTGCCAAGTCTCTGATATTCTCCCCCACCACAGCTCTTACAATCTTTCCACCTCCTCTTTAGCTTCTATTTTCAAAAGCCTCCCCAGCAGACACTCGCATAGTGCATCTTCTCTTGGGAGCCCAAGAGTATGGGATCTGGTACATATCGCCCTGAATCCCCAGTTCCAATCAAGGGTTCCCCCTCACTGAGTGGAATATTTGGCCAAATTTAATAGCTGTTGATTGTCTCCCCCAGGCCCAGGCTCCTCCATTGCACAATTGCTCCTTTCTTGGTTTCCTTTTCTCTCCCAGTAGGAGGTGTGGTCAGCCTACTCATGGCCTCAGACTGTGTTTCATGTCAGTGGTCTGTTTACACCAGCTGTCGTTTTTCAGCTTCCCCTGGCAGCTCACATATCTTTGAAACAGGAAAGTGTCTAACCTCTACATTTGTTTTTCAGTCTTTATATTAATTTTCTTTTTAGGCCTATTCTGAGTCCTTTGCACTTCCATATGTAGTTTCAGAGTCACTTTTGAAATAGAAAAGTATCTGACCTCCACATTTTTCTTTTTCAATCTTTTCCAATACTTTTTTTTGTCCTATTCAGGGTCCTTTGCAATACCATGTGCATTTCATGATCTCATCTACAAAAGAAGATTATTGAGATTTTAATGAAATGGATGTGTTGTTGATAGATTGGGGCAGTATTATTATCTTAATAATGCCAGATCTTTGAATCCATAAAAAACAGATCACTGTATTTAAGTCTTGTTTAACTTTTAATGTTTTGTGCTTTTCAGTTAGTCTTATACTTACCTGGTTGAGTTTATTCCTAAGCATCCTATAACAGTATCATATTCCTTCCCTTCTTCCCATAGCCCTTGACAAAGTCTCTCTGTGCAGCTCATGCTAGCTGTTGAAGTTACCTTTATGTTGCTGTAACAAAACACCTCTTTCCAAATGCAGCATACAGAGTGAAAGGTTTCTTTCTCAGTCTCAAGGGGAAGTTTCATCATGGTGATAAAGAGCATGGGAGAGCAGCAGCTGGAAGGAATCAAAAATAAGCTTTCTCTGGCAAGAGGGAGATGGGAAATAAATCCCAAGATCTGCCCCAAATGACAGGCCTCTTCCACAAAGGCCCCACCTGCCAAATTTCCACCAGCTGGGGACAGAGTATGAGGATTAGCCATAAACATACTAGGCTATTGTGCCTTACAACAGTTTCACTGTAGTGTGCCTGGGTGCAAATCTCCTTCAGTTTATCTTTCACAAACTTCATTGCTTTGTTTGCATGTGCACATTAATATCTTTATTTTATTAAGTTTGAAGACTTTTGCTTACCATTTCTTCAAATACTCTGCCTCTATCCCTTACTTTATGCATCTATCCCTTATCCTCCTGTACCTCCAGTCCTTTGTTCTCTTCCTCCTTTCCATCGCCCACCCTTTTTTTTTTCTGGGATTTATACTTTGAACCTATTGACATATACTTTATGCTAACCCATAGGATTCTGAGGGTGTGTGGATATATGCTTTCTGTTCACCAGATGATGAAATCTCAACTGGCCTATTTCACATTTACTGATTGCTCCTTTTGACTGCAAATTTTCTGCCCAGTAATTCTGGGAAGTTTCTCAATTTAGTTATTATACTTATGAGATCTAGAATTTCTATCTGCTTCTTTTTAATCTCTCTTTATTAACATTATTCTTTTATTTTCTTTAATAAAATTAAATATAGGACTTCTTTCATTTCTTTCCATATAATCATAGTGGATGAGTTAAAATTTCATCCTAGGAAGTCTAACATCAATGTGACTTCAGGGACAGGATTTATTATGTTTTACTTTACCTTTCTTTAACCCATATCTCCTTATTTATTTGTGCATATTAACATTTTTGTTGAAGACTGGACACTTAAAATACAATTTTAAAATAACTCTTAAAATTAGACTCACAAAGTGACTATTATCTGTGTTGCTTTAACTGATGTTTGTTTATTGACTTTCCTGAGGTAGTTTTATAAAGTCTATATTCTGCTGCATGTGGATATGTGGTCTATGTAAGGTCATTTTTAGGACACTGGTCAGCTAATAATTGGGCAATAGTTTATTTAAGTGTTTGTAACCCTTAGTAAAGAAGAGCTCAGCATGAGTTGGAGCATGCCTTCACATTCAGCCAGACAGTTTAAAACTTTAGTATATTACTTAGAGTTCTTCAAAGAAATAGAACTGATAATATATATATGTATATATATATATATATGGAATTTAATAAACTGTCCTGTACAATATGGGCTGCACAGTCCAACAATGGTTGTCTGCAATAGATGCTCAGTCCATGAGGTTGGATGCTTCAGCAATCCTAGTCAGGCACTTAAGGCCTGGAGGATACCTGGAGAGGCGCCAGTCTTCAGTTTATGTTTCAGGGTCAAGGAAACTAGGTTCCAGTGTCCATGGAGTATGAGAGCAACAGGGTAGATGCACCTACCAGCAAGTGCAGCCCAGGCAAAACAGGCTGATTTTTTTTTTTTTTGGCCTGGAACCTCTTTATATATAAGTCGGCACCAGAAGGGCTCCCATGGCATAAGGTCATCTTCTTTCTTTCTAGAAATACTCTCACAGACCTGCCTAAGAGGCACACATCATACATGATTTCTGATCTGATCAAGGTGACAAAAGTTATTACTCATCACTATCATAATATTCTGTTTATATAAGACCTCATGTTTAACTAGTGGTGAAATATTGGTTTCACACATATTTCACGAGTATGTAACCAACTAGGAAATGCACGTAGCCTTCTAGACTGCCTCAAAATATTGTGGATCTTATCAATTTCCTTCATTAGCATCATATTCTCCATATAATACAAGATTTCTCTCAGTCTCCCTTTTTTGTTCCTATTAGTATGGTCTCAGATGACTTATGCTCTGGTTTGTAACTCCCAGTACCAGAAATTGCTTACAACCTATGTTGAGCTGTTGATAACAGAGACCTACGAGGTCCCCAAAACAAGACAGGCTTATGTCAAAACTCATAACCCAGGACTCCTTGGTGAATACCAGCAATCCCAGTATGGAGGAATGTCAGTGGAGTGGGGGCAGGGAGGAGGGAAATTATGGTACCAATACTGACGTATCCATAAAGTTTCTACTTAATTTTTAAAAAGCCTGATGATTCTGATAATAACCATATTTATGAAGCTTCTGATTTTCCAAGATAGTAGAACTGCTATAAAACGGGAGACAAGGCATTCGTTAAGCAAAAAGATTATAATTCTTGAGTTTCTTAAATAGATTCAGTCGTTTCTCTTAAATTTTGTTTATATTGTGATTTCCTTTGGATACTTTTCAGAGTTTTGAAAAATGCTGACTTTTATAGATTTTTCCCTTTTTTGTTGCTTTTATGTAAAATGTATTTATAGAGGCCCTTCTGCCACCATCCAGAAGTTCTGTGATGATTCACATTTGTTATTGTTATGGTTTAGTATTCTTGTGCGGCTTGAATTTTCTAAACTATTCTAATAAGAGATATTTATTTTATATACCATGTTAAATAGAAGATATTAGTGTAATGGGAATATTAAATATAATATAATAAATATAGCATAGTTATTGGGAGATTCTTAAGAAAAACTCCCTCTCCCTCAGTCTCTCCTCTCTCTCTCTCTCTCTCTCTCTCTCTCTCTCTCTGTGTGTGTGTGTGTGTCTCTCTCGACTCTTAGTCTCCTCAATTTCTCCTACTCTTTATCTCTCTCCCACACACAATAACAGTGTGCACATCTACTATATATTTCCTCCCTAAGAAGAAATGCTACTATTATTGCAGCATAAACAAAGCTTGTTAATATACTGGTGGCAACGAGTATAACCTACCTATCCCGGATGCATGTCCATATCCTAACTCTTGATGATGTATAAGAGTATAGCAGTCAGGAAAACTGGGTAAGTTTAATTGGCCTAAGAAAATAACTCAGGACTTTGGCTTCCATTGCACAGTGGTTCATGTTAATCTACCACTAATCTTGCATATTAGAGTATACTCTGTTATTATAAAGATGAACCATGAATGAAAACAATCTTTATTTGGAAATGGAATCAATCTCCTGTAAGAATTATTTGACCAAATACTTAGGTTTCTTTCACATCATATATTCTAGTAAAAGTTCTATCAAAGGGAAGGGCAAACACACTTACTGAATAATTGCTTATTAAAAAAACAAGGGTCCACATTAAAGAACTACAGACATTTGGCAGGATCACTCATTTACCAGGTACCACTTAAAGAAATGAATTCATATATCCATACAGTTTCTTACAGGCATGAGGGAAAATTGCCTTTGTAGTTAGATATTTACCAAGGTAACTATAATGCTTTTCAAGTTTGCTGTCTTGAAACAAAATGTACCTTATTTGCCTAATAATTAAACAGAAATAAAATGAATCAATAAGTCCCATTTGCACTTAGCTATAGTAGTTATAGCAACTTTATTCTTCTTACTTTAATCTGTAGAGTCTATTTAGAATGGTATACACAAGATGTTCCCTCAACTATGCACTTGAGCTAGACTTAGAGCATCTTAAATGTCCAAGCATCTTAGGAAATGTCCAAACAGAACATTTAAAACATGGTAAGTAGAAAACTATGCCATCCTACAAAATGGTGCTTCTTATATTTTCATATGCATACCAGTCACTAAGGAGAACTTGTGAAAACACAGATTCCTATACAGGATCTCTACGCCAGAGATCTTTACATGTTTATCTTTTTAAGGATTATATGCCTTGGTCCACTTTTTAAGCAGTATGAAATTGACATATATATGCATATATATATATATATATATATATATATATATATATATATATATATATATATATATAACATACATATGTTCTAGTTTTGATTTTACCATGATACATTTGTTAGTTTTCTTTTAATTATTATTTTGGGTCAAAGTTATCTGGAATTATGAAAGGCATACAGAAATGACAAAAAATACATCACTAAAATATAGATACTAATAATATTTCATGAATAGATTGAGACATGTTTACATAATTCAAAAGCTGAGAAAATCTGTCAAAATATCCAAGAAATAGTACAATTTATCAGATGGTTTTAAAGCAACATAAAGTGCCACAAGGAAAAGCACTGGGCATGGTGTCAGGAATCTGGGAGTTATAGCATGAGCTCTGCATTAACTAGAAAGAGTGACCTTGGGCAGCCGCTTGATATCCTATTTCTTGAGCCCAAAAGAAAAGATGTGTGGTAGTGAACCTCTGTTCTCTCTCATAGCAGTAACAAATTTGGTCTCTGCTCCGATTATGAAACATTTGGCCAATATAGATGATTTCCTTCTTTTCAAATCTCTGTTTTTGGCAAGTTATTTTTTTAAATATGAGGCATTCCTTTAGGTTGAAGTAAAATCTAAAGTTACTTGAAAGTGGATAGCTAAACCATGCCAGGTTTCCATACAGGCAGAATTAATTTACTGGACTTTCAAGTTCCTAGTGAACTTTGGAGCTTTTCTCCCCCTGACAGAGAATTGGCCCAGCTGTATACCTTGTCTAAGACCACAGTTCCATGTAGGGGTGCTGCCAACTGCTAATACCCAAGTCTAGAGGAAAATTCACCCCTACCACTTCTCTGAACTCACAGACTGAATAGTTAATTAATTACAGATGGAGTTTTCTGCCTATTTGTATCAATGATAGGCTAAGAGAAAGACCAAATGCATCCCAGATATTCATTGATTACCTCAAGTGCTAATTAATTTTTATTTAAGCACAACTATAATTCAAATGGCCTTCATAGATGAAAAGAAAATTGTCCTACAAATGTGGAAGTGTATTTTCCCTCAAGGTATAACTGAGAAAAAGTAGTGCTGTGGTTAAGAGATGGGGACTCAGAGCTATATTTATCCATGGTATAATAAGGAGGCAAATTGACCTTTGCCTAGCCAATTTTCTCCTCTGAACAATGTAATAATTATTTTATATATTCCCTCATTATTCAAAATATAGTCCATAGGCAAGCAGTATCCAAATTACCTAGGAATATGCTGGAAATACAGACTTTCACCATCCTCCAAATTTACTGAATCAAAATCTTCAGGTTAAACAATAATTTACCAACACTTCCTGAGAATGCCTGCTTTACAGCTTAATATTAGTTACATTCACTGATTGGAAGTATTGTTATTAATAACTTCTTTCTCACTTAAGCCTTACCACTGCCAGATGAGTATGGCCTGACCCTGATTTTACTATCAGGACATGCAATCCCCTCCAAATTACCAGAGTACCATTCAACTTTTTGTTTTTATTGTCCATTGTCCCAACAACCTTCCATCACTCCTAGGCTTGAGAATCCAGTTGAAAGAACACTACACTGGTTGACTGAAAAGGAGCTTACTTTCGGGTTTTTTGCACTTGTCACATGTTTACTTTCTAGACTGAATCATGTCATCATTCTATTTAATATATTAGTCAATTTTAGTATTCTTATTGCTTTGATTAATTTTAATCATTGTGACAAAATAACTTAATAACTAAAAGGAAGGAAAGATTTATTTTTGCCAGAAGCATTGCTTTTAGCCCTGTGGTAGGCAAATACATCATGGCTGCAGGGCAGAACAAAGGTGCTCATCTCATTCTAGTCAGGATGTAGAGAGAGGCAGGAAAAAGTTCAAATACAGGATATACTTTCAAAAAATGCCCCTATAACAATGTTATATTTCTTCCAATCAAATCTCATGCACCTACACCCCATTTAATATTAACACAAAAATGGCTAAATCTCATTCCATTAATGAAGTTAGTGCCCCCATGACCAAATCATCTCTCAACTGTACAACTGGCTTATACCCAAGCTTTCAATGCATAAGCTTTGGGGGACATTTTACATATAAACCATAACAGTTATTATGATTGAGTCTAAAGTCAATTTTTTGTTTCTAGGAGCTGAAAAGATGGCTCAGCAGTTATGTGTGCTTCCTTTGCAAGCATAAGTGTCCCAGGAGTCCTAAGATAGCCGAAGTTCAAATTTCCAGATCCCATTTAAAACAGTTGGGCATGGCCATGTACACCTGTAAAGCCAGTCCCATACACCTGTAACCCTAGTCCCACTGGGGAGCAAAGACCTGCGAATTTTTAGTAAAAGTAGACCCTGGCACAAAACAAGGCCAGGCAGAAAAGTAATGGAGCTGTTCATCCCAAGTTCCACTCTGCAGGCAAGCACACATCACATGATACATAGCACATTAAACACATACACACACATGTGAAAAAAATACTACCAAGACTTGTAGCCTACACTCACTTTCACATCCACTTATTTATGTATATAAAAACATTAAAAGCTCTACACACACACAGACACACACACACACACACACACACACACACACACTAAAAGCTAGCATCTTACATATGAGTAAAAGTGGGGTCAAATCAAACTCACCTGGCAGTGGTAAGGCTTAAGTGAGAAAGAAAATATTAATAACAATAATTCCAATCAGTGAATTCCAATGAGAGAAAGCATGTCATTTTTTTGTCTTTCTGGACCTTTGTTAGCTCACTTTATATATATTCCAATTGCATCTATTTTCCTAATAATTTCATAACTTTATTTTCTTTACAGCTGAGTAAAACTCCACTGTGTATTTATGCTACATATTAATTATCCACTCATCAGTTGATGACCTTTAGGTTTATTACATTTCTTAGCTTTTATGAATACAGCAGTGATGAATATGGATTTGCAAATATCTCTGTGGTAGTATATAGAGTCCTTTGTGTATAGGCCCATAAGTTGTATAGCTGGGTCATATGGTAGTTTAATTTTTAACACTTTCAGAAACATCCACATTGATGTCTATAGTGGCTACATCAGTTTACACTCCCACATACAGTGGATAAAGGTTCCCTTCTCCCCATAGCCTCATAAAAATGTTAGTAGTTTTCTTGACAGTAGCCATTAAATGAAACCTCAAAGTGATTGCAATTTACATTTTCTTGATGGCTAAGGATGTTAAACATATTTTTAAATACCTATTGACAATTTGTGAATTAACTGTTAAATAATAAAGACCATTGTGGTGGTACCTGCCTCTAATTAGATCACTTGAGTAACAGGAGGGAGGATTGTGAGTATGAGGCCCAAATGGGCTACATATCAAGATACTCTCTCAAGAAAATATGAAGTAATAATTCACCAAGAGCCATGGACTTATTTAGTACAGAATACATTTTAGGATTCAGATTGCATTACCCCCTGTATCACACTACTTCTTGGTGTAAGTTACATGGCACACCAAAAATAATAGTGGGTCTGGTTTTAAAGGTAGGATAGAGAGTACCAAATATGTCACTCTGGAAGAACAGACTCTGGTGTAATACATCTATATAAAAATCAACCAAATTAAGGTCCAAGTTAAAGGCCTGAAAGTAAATGCCAAAGCCCGAGGCTAAATCAAATGTCCTCACAAGATCAGCTTCAGGACCAGTTCAAAGGCTCCTGAGTAAACCAGCATTGCATCCTTCTTTATTTTCATCCTTAGTGGACTACATAGCTGTGTCTAGGCACCTCAAGCATGGACAGCCTAGGAGGGGAGCAAAGTGAGTTAATGAAGAAAAAAATATTGGGAAGTTCAAGCAAACACATTTAAATGCTGAGCCATCTTTCCCAGCACCAAACATTGACAAGTTCAAGCTGCCTAAATGTCTACTGGCCATAATTTTGTGTTTAAAGAAGCACGTGGACTGAAAAGCAGCAGCACATGAACACGGGTGGAGCCAGGATAAGTTCTGATCCAAAGAAAAGTGTTCATTTGGTTCTTGAGGGATTGGAGTGGAAAAAAGGAAGAAGATGCACATGGAAAAGTGTTATAGTTGAAGAAGCGCTTCCAAGACACTGTCACTGTTGTTAATAACAGTAGAAATTGATTTAGCTCTCTGGAGAATAATTTTGCAAATATGTCCAAGAGTCCTAAAATGTTCAGTTTCTTTTACACTAAATTTTACATTAGGGAGATAATAATAAATACCAGAAAAAATAATTAATAAAATAAATTATTTCTAATAAAAATACCAGTGATAGGTCTGGCAGTCTTAGGAGCATGATTGCTTAATGTGAAGTTTGAAAATGTTTTCCTCTTAAAAGTCCAGAGGTTGTGGTGCAAAGGAAATCTGATCTGGCAAGGACTTAACAACTTCCTGTTTGTGCTACAAGAACACAAACCTCTGCTTCAACCTTTATACATTTCTTCTCACTATGCAAAACTGGTATCACTGAAGGTATAAAGATTTTGCTAATTTTTTCTTAAATATTCATGGGTTGCTCAGCATATTAAGTTTTATAGAGAGAAATTTTGATATGAAAAGTCTGTGAACAGCCTACCCTCTTCAATCCCCTCTTGTGGAATAGTGGGAGAAAAGGAGGCATTGCCAACTGAAAATCAATAATGAGTGTTATTCCAAAGAAAAAAATTCCCTTAAGGAAAAAAAATTTCTGTGTAACTTTTAAGAAATAATGTCTATCCCATGAAGCTGAGTACATTTGTAGTTCTTTTTTGACCAAAATCCATTCTTCTCAGAAAAATTTAATGCAAATTCTCTCATTTTACTTTGAGCACATGCCTGAATACAAAGCACCTTCTTTGCTGATGTTACTAAAAGGCCTGGGATTTAAGAACTCAAAATGAGTAGTGTGGAAAGGCTAGAATAACTTAAAAAGTAAGCCCCATAGTGTTAAGCATTGAAATATTTTTTAATATTTATTTGAAAGAGAGGAGAAAGAAAGAAGAAAAACAGAGATAAAGAGAATATGGGTGAACTAGGTACTCCTGCTACTATAAGCAAACTCCAGCTGCATGTGTCACTTTGTGCATCTGTCTTTATATGTGTACTGGGGAAGTAAACCTGGGCTTTCAGACAAGCACTTTAACCACTAAGCCATCTCTCTAGCCCCAGAAATTATTTTGATTTTGTAACCTTATAGAACTAGTTTCTCACATTTATCTCATTTATATGAGTTTCTCACATTTCTCTCATTTATTATCTGAAAATAACTTTAACTTCTAGAAAATTCATTTTAAGTTGATCTGTTTATATAATTACTGTAATTGAGCTTCATGGCATAATTAGTGTTAGTTTATGTAATCACTAAAACATATAATTAAATGATTGAGCCATTGTACAAAATTATTTTGAAACTGAATATAATATTTTACACATCTCTGAAAGGTAAATGCTTTTTAAAAATTGTATTTGTTAAAATGGACTCCACTTTTCTTTGCAACTAGTTACCTCACATGGCAGCACAGCGAAATGACAATTTTGATTCTTTATCTTCCAGATCTCATGGAGAAAATCATATTGTCTTCCTGTATTAGTCAGGGTTCTCTAGAGGAAGAGAATCAACAGAATGAATTGTAGTAAACAAAAGGGGGTTTATTAGATTAGCTCACGGCAGTCCCAAAATAGCAGTCTGTAAATCAAAGAGTCGAGGAACCAGTCACTGCTCAGTCCACATGGCTGGATGCCTCAGCAGTCCCCGTCCAGCATTGAAGGCCTAAAGGCTTCCTGGGGAGCCACTGGTCTTCAGTCCAGGCTGGAAGGCAGAAGAAGCTCCGTTTCAATGCCATTGAAGGGATGCAGAGCAAGCACCAGCTGCCAGGCAAGCAGAGAGGCAGGCAGGGGAAATAGAGAAGATTTTTCCACTCCTTTATACAACCTTAGGGTAGGGTCTTACAACCCTATCCCAGACTTGTACACTCATATCTCTGGAACTTCCATGCATTGGCCTCCTAGGAAGGAAAGATGTTTTTAGTTTTCCTGAGGCTTATATCCTGCTCCCTAATAAGAGGGCTACCTTCCTGTAAACAAATTCAGAGACTCACCCAAGATAATTTAAAAGGTCAAGTTGACAACAAAACCTAACCACAAGTCCACCCCTTGTCAAATTGACATCAAACCATATTGCCTTACATCATAATTTCCAAATGAAGATAGTAATAAGATCATAATTTTGCCTAACATGATAAAATTATCTCATGTACAACCGGAAATGCATAATTTCCCCCTAATACAGAGCAAGGTCTCTTGCCAATGAGTTCTATAAAATCGAAACACATTACATGCTTTTAACATATAATGGCACAGAGTATTCACCTTCTATGAGGCATAACAAGAGTGGACCAAACAAACTAAATAACCATTAGGTAAACATCAAATATCTCCAGTTCAAGTCCAATATCATAACCAGTGACTGACAGTCTCCATATTTGCCAATTCTATCCTTCTAGTTTGGCTGAGTAGCTGGGAAAACTTCCATGCCTAGCCAATAGCACTCCAAGGTAGCCTTTACACAGTCCTCGTATATATAAAACATCTTCGGGTCCCTGTTACCAACAACAGTCCATTTTCCAATGGCTTCACTTGCTGATCAGGGACTTCATTTCCTGTTCTATATACCGCATCTCAGCAGTGGCTCCTGAAACCATGTGTACTTCATGACCCACTCCATGCTTGCATTTCTCATGCTTCCAAAGAAAATACTAGGTATGTAGGACACAGCCATATTGTTAATTCAGGGACAAAATAAACCTTGACTTTGAAGAGCAGGTTCCTTCCTTTTAGCCAATTCCTTTCAATAGAGTTTGCACAATCTATCATTCAGTCCTTCAGGGTGGAGACACTTCAGGCATAAAGCAGTTAGGCTATCTTCTTTAGGATTGCTAATGTGTTGACAGTAATCTAAATACTAGAAGCTGGCAGCTTCAGTAATCTAAATACCAGTCTCTGTGTCAGTAAGTTAAACTTGCTTTGAATTTTTTCAATCTTAAATCTTAAATTCTCAGATCCATATCATTAGCAAAACAAAACACTACATTTCTGAAGATCAACCTTAAGATCCTGACACAGGATACCCACAAATGGAAGCCACCATCAAGGACCAGTGCTTGCAGGAGGCAGTGAGTCATCTGGCACTCACCCTGCCTGGCTGACAGCCCCCACTTGAGTGGCCTCAGCCCGCCAACCTGAGGCTTTCTTCGGTCTCTCCTGGCTTCCCTCGTGTTTCTTCCCCGTTCCTCCCAGCCTCTGAGTCTCTTTCCTCTTTAACTTTTATTTTTTATTACTATTTTTTTCTTTTCTTTTTTTTTTCCCACCACCCGCCGATCCAGGGCTTTCCGGCGGCCTCTGCCGGATTCTCCCATGTGTTTCTTCCCCGCTCTTCCGGGCCTCTGTGTCTCTTTCCTCTTTAATTTTTATCTTATATTTTTTCATTTTTCATTTTTTTCCTGCCTGCCAATCCGGGGCTTTCCTGCCCGACCTCTGCTGGCTTCCCTCATGCTTTTTCCCCATTCCTGGGCTCTGTGTATCTTTCCTCTTTAATTTTTATTTTAATTTTTATCTTTTTTTTTCTTCTCCCCAACAGCCATCCGGGGCTCTCCTGCCCAGCCTCTACCCAGCCTCCCTTGTGTATTTTCCCACCCTCACTGCCCCTAGTTTTTTTCTTCTCTTTTTCCTCTTCCATTTTCTTTTTCTTTCTTCCTCCCTGGTATTTCCTGTGTGCCAAACACTGCAGCTTCCTTGAGCCATGACCCCTGTGGTTTCCCCACCCACCTACCATCTCGGCTTCCCCAGCCCCAGCTACCCACAGTATCCCTGCCCACTGACTGTGTAATCCTTGATCGTTGGTCCCTGAGTTATCCTCAAGCTCTGGTTTTTGCGGTTTCCCCATGTGCCCACCAGCTCCTGCGGTTTTCCAGCAGGCTGGTTCCCGTGGATTCCCCATGCCATAACTAGTTAGTGGGCGGCCAGTGTCAGGTGGCTAACACCTTTCATCATCTTACCTAGTCCCCTAGGGGCCCCTCACCCCCAGAAGGCTACAAAAGACTTGTCAACCCACCCTCCACCTACTTAGTCCCCACAGCCCCACACCCCCTCCAACAGGTTACCCCAGTATCACCATCAAAGTCCAGCCAGTAATCTTAGGGTACACACACTCACAGGTTAAACAAGTGAGTGCCCAACCCTACCCGTGGAGTCCAGTGTACTCCCCATCCACACTAGCTGTCACAGTCAGCCACACGCTGCTCTGATGAATCTCCAAACCAGGCATAGTTTATGGGAGGAAAGGATTTATTTGTAGCTATAGATACAGGGGAAGTTCCAAAATGCAAAAGAGGCTGCTCCTCTTTCACAGGTCGAAGCAGAGAGAAAAACCCACCACCTACACCACACACACACACACACACACACACACACACACACACACACACACACACACACTA
>PVHP010015203.1:0-37797 GCA_004024765.1 Zapus hudsonius
CAGGGCAGCTTTAAGTACAGTATAATAGTCCAATTTGATTGTTTCATTGATGAGGAAGTGGACCAAGGTGTCATATGTACAATTATTCTTTCGTAATTGTGACCATCCTGATTGGGCTACTAACTACCAGTTGGGTCTGATCACCCTAGCTGCTGTGGGTATCCCAACTGCTCCTAACCCTCCAACTTCTCTAGAAGGTGACCCTAAGCCTCCTACAGAGACTCCAGAGTCTCCTAAGGTGATCCCTAAGCTTCCAAGGGTAGCCTCTCAGCCTCCTACAGAGACTCCAGAGTCTCCTAAGGAGACCCCCAAGCTTCCAAGGGTAACCTCTGAGCCTCCTAAGGAGACTCCAAAACCTACTAAGGAACCTAGCCTACTGGTTCCACCAGCTGCTGATCCTTAGGTTCCTCACTCAGGCCCATGAGCCCCCCCTGGAGGGAATATCCAATGCCCCCATCACTAGCACCCCCTGATCCCTGCCCTCCATACCCAACAGAATCTAAATGTCTGGGCCACAAGATGTTATCAATGGAGATACCCACTGCCCCTTCAGGGTTATATCCTCTACAAGAGGCCCCAGTAGGACAAAGAATCACTTATGTCCATAGGCCTTTCTCTATAAGTGAGTTAAATGGAGATACAACATGAATTGGGCATTTTCCCCACTATTATGATGTCTTCTATAAACTTACTAAATAGTGAGTTAACCTGGAGGGATGTTACATTAATATTAGATCAGAGTTTGACTTCTATCAAAAGACAGAGGGTACAAACTGAGACAATAACAATAGGAAATGACTGTTTTGCTGCTCATGCTGAGAACCATAATCCCAGGGATCCTACAATCCTCACAGGGGCAGAAGCAGTACCCACAAATAGTCCAAACTGGGCAGAAAATGATAGGGGACATGGAGCCAAAAGTATTTTATATACTCTATTTTGGGGGAATTCGTAGAGCTAAGATAAAGCCTTTGAACTATATTATCCACAATAATGCAAGGAGAGCAGGAACTGCCAATTGCCTTCTTCCAGAGACTTAAGGAGGCAATTAGAAAGCATACTAGCATAACTGCAGATACTATAGAGGAGGAAATTCTTCATAAAGATAAATTCCTAACCCAGTCAACACCTGATATTCATAGAAACCTACAAAAGTTGATGGCTAAACCAAACAAGAACTTAGTGCAGTTGCTTCAATCTGCAACTTCTGTCTATTATAGTCGGGAAGCAGAAAAGGAAAAAGAAGAAAGGGAAAAAAAGGAAATAGAGAAGAAAAAAAAGGAAAGATAAGTATCACCAGGAGATCATAGCAGTAATGACCTTGTCACTGATGTAACTCGATTCCTAAGTGTCTTAACTATCGATGTAGGAGCCAAAGACAATTGACACTAGAGGGGCAAAAAGGCTGATATTTTGGCCTCTGAACCCATGTCACAAAGCCACAAGAGGTGAGGAAACAACCACAAGGCATTTTACACTGAATCTGAGTGTCACCTGTCTTTCTGAACAAGGAAGACAAGGAGGCCCAGAAACAAATCAGTGTACAAAAACAGGAGTGTCCACTTGAGGACTAATTGTCCTCCTAGCTACCCAATGAAGGGAAAGCCAATGTCAGCACATGACCAGGACTCATCATAACTGAACACCACCAGTGCTAGAGAAGCAACTGTGCTCCTCTCAAGTCCCAAAAATCCTCCTTGGATGGCTGGGCATGGTGGCGCACACCTTTAATCCCAGCACTCAGGAGGCAGAGGTAGGAGGATCGCTGTGAGTTCAAGGCCAACCTGAGACTACCTAGTGAATTCCAGGTCAGCCTGTGCAAGACACTACCTTGAAAAAAACAAAACAAAAAAATCCTTGGAGAGCCATTAGTGACTTCCCATTTTACATTCTTGATTTCATTTTTGGCTACCTGCTCCATCTTAAACACTTAGGGAAAAAGTAGAGCCAAGAACAGGAGAATGCTTCACAGCAGTACCCAACAGTCTGCTCTCCTCTCATCACAAAGTGTAGTCAGCATTCTAGTTGCTGCACAGAAAACCCAAGCAAAGGCAGCTTGTGGAGGAATGGGTTTATTTGGCTTACGGACTTGAGGGGAGACTCCATTCTGGCAGGGAAAGCAATGGCATGGCTGGACATCACCTCTGCCACAGCACTGCAAACAGCGGCAGGAAGGTGTGCCAAACACTGGCAAGGGGAAGCTGGCTTATAACCCCCATAAGCCCACCCCCAACAACACAGCTCTAATGAGGTTCTAATTCCTGAATTGCCATCAGCTGAGGATCGATCTATCAGAACACATTGATTTGTTTGTGGGGGACACCTATATCAAGCCATGACACAAATCAAGCCTCACTTTCTATCTTTGTTCATGGTTGTTAGTTTCATTCTGCCAGTCTATACCCAGGATGGAAACTCATTCCTTGCCTGGGCCCAAGAATATGCTCAGGATAGTAATCAGACTGTTGGGTCTGTGGGTTCTTGCCCACCTCTAGCACATCTGTATTGCCATGGTGGGTATCTCCTTTCTAAGAAGATCACTGGAACCAATTACAAACATGTTAAACAAGAAAGGGCAAGTTTTTCTACTCTAACCCACATGACAAATTGGAATGTTTCCCACTGGCCTATCATCTCCACCAGGAGTGAACTAGGACACAGAAAAAAATTTCTCAAAGGAGACTGACAAAGCCATAAATAGATATGTTGCTCTCTTCTCTGATAGCTCCACCTCCATAATAAGGGAAAAATAATCATCACTACCAGGATGGTAATTTCTAAATTTGGGACACATATATGTGGATGACCCCAACCAAGGGGTGCCTAAGCCAAAAGGCCCTCTTATGCTGGGAACAGCTAAGGCATACACACTCACAATCTCCTAGCAGGGTCCATTATTTAGGATGGATTCCCACAGACTTGTGTCAGAATGTTGTAACTTTGCAACCATCAGAATGATTTTCTACAGAGTGGGACCTGAGACCAAATTTACACTGGACAGCTCCTAATGACACCCAATGGTTTTGTGGCACCAATTTCTGGCCCTGGCTACCCCCAGGGTGGTTTAGATGTACTCTGGGATTCCCCTGGATTCAGAGACATCAGGTAAAGACCTTAGAATATGCAGCTAACTTGCCTGTTTTAAAACACAGGTGGTATCTTCCAATGATATGATCACTTAGTTTCAGTTTTTATTCCATCCATTTGATGATAAAATGTAATCTGGCACATAGAAACCCTCACTACATATACACAAAAGGCCTTAAATGATACCATTGAGTGAATTTCCCTTCTTTATTCTGAAGTTCAAATGATGAAAAAAGTGATCATATAGAATCATATGCTCTAGACATTCTCACAGCCACCCAAGGTGGCTCATGAGCTATTATTAAGGTTGAATGCTGTGTATACATACCTGTTAACTCTGCTAATATCTCCTCTGCTTTACAAGACTTACATAAACAGATTCAGACCATGTCAGATTCTATGGTGCCATTCAGTGAGCAATTCTGGGAACGGACTTCAAGTTTCTCATGGTGGAAGAAGATTATACCCATCATAACCTTTGTAATTATTTTACTAGTCTTTGGAATGTGTTTATTAAACTGCTGCTTTAATTTTATTTCTACTCATTTATAGGCTGTCCATAGCCAGATGGTTGTACAATAATCCAGCACCATCTTCACTGGACCATTTGAACACCCTATCAGAATGGAACACTTTCCACTTATGGAGGGATTTCCCCCACTTCCTACCTCACAATGCATATAATTTTTTGGATATGACTGACGGGTCTCTGTATTTAAGGCCAAGAGAATAAAACTCCCTCTCTGAGAGATACCCTGACGGCCTTGACTTCATGTCCATATTCAGCAGAGAAAAGCTAAGACAGACTTCTGGCATCCCAAAGCCCCCAACAGCAGTTGCGGTGTCCTTAAGAGAGGGGAAATGAGAAGGATTAGGAGGAAGACCCCTCCCACAGGTAGATAAGGCATGCCCTCAGACAGTGACCTCACATCACATTATCAAAGATACTCCCAGGCCAGAGCCTTGCCACTCCCCCCCCAGCAACTATGTTTAAAAGTCCCAATTCTAACTTGGGACAAGTTCTTCCTCCTTTTCCTGTCCTGACTGCTAGGCGGAAGGTGTGCTGCACTGTTGGTGAGTTTTATCCCCCCCCACTTCTCTAATCTCATTTCCAAGATCAGAGAAAGGGAAGGAGAATTTTGTCTATCATGTGTGCTATTTCTTTTTTTTTTCACTTTTTGGTAATTATGTGCACTTTGATGATGATTTGTAAACCTCACAGACCACATGGTGGTTGGGCTGCTCTCCCTCTCCCATTCCCAATTTCCTTAACTGATTCCAATCTAGAATAAATGTGTGTGAAAAGAAAATGCTATCAAAATTGTCAAATTCTTTGGCATTTTGACACATGAACTCTGGGGAAGTCAGTGGCGAAACCCTGGGTGTTCACCCGCTGTGCCCAGTTTCAGCTACAGAAACAGAAGCAGAGAAGTCATGGGAGACTCTGGTGAGAATGAATAGCACATTTTCTGTGAAAGGTCAGTTGATCAGACACCACTTAAAGAATGGGGTAGAATTGAGACTGATCAGATGTCTATATTGGCTAAATTGCATTGAAAGATTCAAACTAAAATTTAGTAAGGAGCAGATGAACAAAAAAGCCCAAAGTTGATTTGTAGCTGAATTTGAAAAAAAATTCCATTTCTTGTGCAGAATAAGGCAGAGTAATTGTAGTATGACTCAGCAATCAATATCTAGAATTCTACATCCTGGGTGGTACATTTTATAGGAAGTGAGAGGAAGCCACCTGCCTTTCCTCTTCTCTCCACACTCATCATATCAAGGGACACTCCTCCTCAGCACTGGGTTCCTTTTAGCCCTGTGCCCTGGATTATCTATATCTGAAAAGATATAGCTGCAGTTATATGAACTTTTTGTGTCACTGCTGATGAATACATTCAGCACTAGAGTTCTGGGGGCCTGTTGCAGTCAGCCACATGCCGCTGGGGTGAATCTCCTCCAAACCAGGCACAATTTGGGGGAGGAAAGGATTTATTGAAACTACAGGTTGAGGGGAAGTTCTGTAACAGTGAAAAAGGGTGACCCTCTTTCACGGGTTCAAGCAGAGAGAGAAACACATCACCTTCATCACACACAGAACAGCAAACAGGTTGGAGGAGGCCAAGGAGAGAACTTCTTCCCCTTTATATAGCCTTTGTGTGTGGTCTTACAACCCTTTCCCAGACATAATGGCTTCCTGAGTCTCTGGAATTTCCTTCCTGCACTGCCCACACAAGAAAGGATGTTTACTCCTAGCTCCTTTGAGCTTCCTTACATCTTGCTGCCTACTGAGAGGCTACCTTCCTGTAAACATCCTCAGCGACCCACCCAAAATTACTTGAAAGGTTAAGTTGACAACAAAACCATCACAGTCCACCCCTTGTCAACTTGACATCAAATTATATATCCTTACATCATACTTAATTCCTAAATGACAGTAACAAGATCATAATTCCACTTAAAATTATAACTCTCTCACATATAACTGGAAACATATAATCTCCCCCCAACACAAAGCAAGGCCCCCTTAACTTAGAGTTCTGTAAAATCAAAACAAGTTATATACTTTTAACATATAATGGCACAGCGCAAACATTTCCAACTGCTATGAGGCATAACAAGGAAAGACTGGGCCAAGGCAAACTCAATAAACACCAGCAAACATCCATATCTGCAGTTTAAGTCCCATAGCACAACCAGTGACTGACAGTCTCTGGATTTTCTGATTCTGTCCCTCCAGCTTGGCTGAGTAGCTAGGAAAACCTTCCATCCCTAGCCAACAGCACTTCATGGAAGTACTTGCAAAGTCCTGGCATGTCCAAAACATCTTCGGGTCTCCATTGCAAAGCACAGTCCATCTTCCAATGGCTTCACTTGCTAATCAGGGACTTCACGCCCTCTTCCAAATACCGCATCTCAGTAGCGGCTCCTGGAACCATGTGCACTTCACGACCCACTCCATGCATGCATTCCGCATGCTTCCAAAAGCAATACCAGGTATGCAGGACAAAGCCATGTTGTTAATTCAGGGACAAAATAGATGTGACTTTGAAGAGCAGATTCCTTTCTTTCAGCGATTTCCTTTCGAAAGAGTTTGCACAGTCCATCTTTCTGTCCTTCCTGGGTGGAAACACCTCAGGCATCTCTCCATTGTTTCAATGTAAAGCAGTTGGGCCATAATCAAAAGCCAGTCTCTGCCAGTAAGTTAAACTTGCTTTGAGGTTTTTCTAACTTCAAATCTTAAATTCTCAGTCCCTTACCCATAGCCAAGCACACAGTCCATTACTTAAATTTAACCTTGGTCAAACTCTCTGGGCATGGGCAGTAGGACAGATCTACCCCTTGACCCAGGCACACACTTCTATTAAGGTTTTCTGCAGTCTCTCTTTTCTTGTAGAAAGTTCACAAGCCAAGCCTCCAAATGCAATTCTCTCTGCACTGAGCATTTCCAAATTTTCACCAGAATAGTCTATAAAACTCAGCTTACCACTCTGAAAGGCATCTTCAGTTGCAAGCATGAAGTCCATGTCCATTCTTTAACACACAAGTTCCAGAAGATCAAAATCCACATCGTAAGGTTCATCTCTGTGAATCACCCCACTCCTAGTACCAAATTCTGTCATAGTCAGCCACACACCACTGGGATGAATCTCCAAACCAGGCACAATTTGGGGGAGGAAAGGATTTATTGAAACTACAGATTGAGGGGAAGTTCTATAACAGTGAAAGAGGCTGACCCTCTTTCATGGGTCAGAGCAGAGAAAGTAACCCATCACCTTCATCATACACAGAACAGCAAACAGGTTGGAGGGGGCCAAGGAGAGAACTTCTTCCCCTTTATATAGCCTTCGTGTGGGGTCTTACAACCCTTTCCCAGACCTAATGGCTTCCTGAGTCTCTGGAATTTCCTTCCTACACTGCCCACACAAGAAAGGATGTTTATTCCTAGCTCCTTTGAGCTTCCTTACATCTTGTCCCCTACTGAGCGGCTGCCTTCCTGTAAACATCCTAAGAGACCCACCTAAGATTTCTTGAAAGGTCAAGTTGACAACAAAACCACAGAGTCTATGGCCTGTTTTAATATGTCTAAACTCATGAATGACAAAATATGCACAAAATAAAGGAAAATACTTTCACATACTAATTACTGCATTTTGCTTTCTACCTGTGAAGATGCCAAATGTAATTTGCACAACTTCCTAGAAGAATAAGGATGGTGAAAAATATAGCATAATTAACCCAAATCCACAAAATTCATTATGCAGCCTTGTTGATAGGCATATTTTATACACATAAATATATTACAATATTGTAAATTCTGTCTTAATACCTCTCTTGCATGCTGTGAAACATAGCAAAGTATTATATGTTCACATAAATTTTAATGGTGATCTTTCTATATTTTGCACATAGAATCTTATGCTTTAATATCAATAACAAAGTATTCTTTCACTAAAGTCACTTAATGGAGCTGGGTGTAGTGGCTCATCTCTATAAGCCTAGCACTGAAGTATGAATTTGATGCAAACCAGTGCTACAGTGAGTTCCCAATTAGCCTGTCTCAAAGTAAATGCATAAGCAAATAAGCAATCAGACAAATTCCTAATCTTCTAAAGAAAGCAGTGGAGAGATAGCTCAATTATTAAAGGTTCTGGCCGGGCATGGTGGTGCATGCCTTTAATCCCAGCACTCAGCAGGCAGAGGTAGGAGGATTGCCATGAGTTCAAGGCCACCCTGAGACTACACAGTGAATTCCAGGTCAGCCTGGTCTAGAGTGAGACCCTACCTCAAAAAACTAAAAAAATTAAAAAATTAAAAAAATAAAGGTTCTGCCTTACAACCATTTGGCCTAGGTTGGATTTCCCAGCAGCCATGCAAAACTGAAATGAATGAAAATGAAAATGAAATGAAATGAAAAAGCTCCACAAGCATATGATATTTCCTAGTCATGGTAGACATTCTGGTGTAAGCATACACACAAAAATAAATAAATGGAAATATTAAAAATGCTTAAAGTTCTGGAGAGATGGATAAGCTGTTAAAGGCTCTGGCTTGCAAAGCTTGATGGCCTGGGTTAGATTCCCTAGTACCCATGTTAAGCCAAATACAAAAGTAGCACATGTATCAGGAGTTTGTTTGCAGTTGCAGGAGACCCTGGTATGTTCATACTTACTCTCTTCCTGTCTGTCTCTCTAATCAATCAATCAATCAATACCTTAAAATGAAACAAAAATTGTTTGGATACATTAATGCCTGTACTATCTGCATATATTTAATAAGTAGTTATGTGTAGTTGTTTTACAGCTTTCACATTTGAAGGAAAATTGTTTATTTACACATTTTTTTCTAGCTCATATATTTACCATATGACTAGCTATATCAGTGTCTTTCAGATGACTGGATTTTATTCTTTTAATCTTTTTTTGTTTGTTTGTTTTTTAGGTAGGTTCTCGCTCTAGTCCAGGCTGACCTGGAATTTACTATGTAGTCTCAGAGTGGCCTTAAACTCACAGCAATCCTCCTACCTCTGCCTCCCGAGTGCTGGGATTAAAGGCATGTGCCACCACGCCCGGCTCAATGCCACCATGCCCGGCTCTTATTCTTTTAATGACTGAAGAGTAAAACATCATATTTTCTTTATTCATTCGTCTGTTCACAGGTGCTGAGGCAGATAGCATTATTTGGGATTGGTGAATAATAAAACAATGAAAATGATAATACAAACATTTCTGATATGTATTTTCAAGATTCCTTTGAGTTTATTGTTATGCCTGAGTTACAGTTTTACTTTATGAGGAACAATAATGAATGTAACGGCAGTAATTGGGACTAACTTTCATTCCCACCAAAATCTTTCATGATTTCATTTTCGCATGGCCTTACAAACACTTGTGAATTGTTTTGCTTAATTATACTCATTTTGTCTTTGGTAAGACACAATCTCAATTCTGTTTGATTTGCATTTTACAGACATCTAAATATGTTGAACAAATCTTTTTTCTGTTCTTATAATTTTTCTATTACTGTATGGATGATGTGGCTTCTTAACTATTTTTTTATTATTATTTTGAAACCATTGTCCTCCATAAGGTCAATGATAGGCAAAAAAATTTTCATTCTCTGTCTAGTCTTTGTTGTGTGCAATGTTTTCTTATGTGCAGAAATTTATTAATGTGATCTCATAGGACATTTGTTGTTAATACCATAAGGTCATCAGTTCCTAGTGTCATAGTTAAGAAATTTTACCTATTTTAATATGCTGCTTGGCTTAAGATTTCCTCTAGTATTCATACATATTGGGAGTAAACTTTTTGTTAATTTGTGTTTGGGGAGAGTATTTTATATCTAGTTTCAATCTTTCAGTGATTATCCAGTTTTCACAGCATTAATTGTTGAAGAGGCTGTCTCCAAAGTATATTTTGGCAAATAATTAGATATTTGAAAATTTAAATTTAGGAAACATCTTATATCACTTGTCTTACTATGTGATAGGATTTCACATCTCCAATTTTCTCTATGAATATAAAAAGGTATAATTTTGTTCCACTTCTTGAATTTTCAATGATATACATATCTGAAGCCTTGTAAATTGACTCATGAATATGTTCAAATAAAAGTAATATACTTTTCTTGTTATAGTTTGAATTATTTTATTCTGGTTGCTTATATATTTAAAAATTTTAGAATACAATCTTAGTGCTAAGTATGTAGGCAGTTTTCTCATTCAGTTTTTGATCCTCTTCTCTCTGCCTCTCCAGCAATTACCTACTGGCATGCAACACCACAAACAGCATCATACACTTTTTGATTCAATTAATTTCTTTTGATATCATGGCTTTTCATAAACCAATAACTAAAGTAAGTAAATAAATAAATAAGTGCCATCAAAAGACACTGTTGAAAGAGCTAAGTTGTGGAACTCCCAATCATTCTAATTCAGAGGGGGAAGTACAAGCCAGAATCTTCATAAATATACCCATCATGTTATATAATGGTTTTAGGGTAAAACTTCCCTCCCATGCAGGGTGCTTTAGACCAGATCCCCACCCTTAGAGTGATATCTTTTAATCATCTAAGCAAGAGAAATGTTTCACTGGTATTGATTCAATCCACAATTTTTTTATATCTCCTCCTTCTCTACCTTTTCCTACCCCATCACCCATTGTCTCCTACCTTTGTATTATCTCTTTACACTTGCCTGTCTATCTAGTATCTAATTCATGATTTCCCCTCCAGTCATCATTCTATCTTCCTTACCAATACTACTGATGCTTACCACAACTTCTAAACAAAGCTATTCTGTGCTAGGAATCCATATGTCATCTTTCTGAGCCAGTGTGAACTCACTATAACTTTTTCCAACTCCATCTATTTTACTGTAAATTTCATAATATGTGGTACCATAAGACTAGCTTTATCCGTTTCATTCAGATGACTGAATTTTATGTCTTTACTATCCATTCATCAGTTGATGGGCATTTGGACTGATTCCATTTCCTAGCTTTTATAAATAATGCAGTAAAAACATAAATGTACAATATCCCTACAGTAGAGTCTGTATGATATATGTCTATGGGTGTTAGAGCTATATCAAATGGTACATATATTTTTACTTTTGAAGAGCCTGTATACTTATTTCCATAGTGACTATGCAGGTTCCTACTTCTGATAGCCTCAGCAGCATTTTTGTCATTTTTTATAATTGTCATTCTGACAAGATTAGGATGGAATCTCAAAGTTACTTTAATTTGTATTGCCCTAATGGCTAAGGATTTTGAACAACTTTTAAGATGTTTGTTAGTCATTTCTATTTCTTCCTTTGAGAACTTCCTGTTCAGTTCTCTGTGCCACTATTTTTATTTGCAAGTAGAGAGTCATTATATACAAGTCTCATGTTGGCACCCCCATTTCCACCTCACCATGGCTATTCCACTGACGACCCTCCTCAGTGGGATTGTTGGAATGCTCCATGTGCTGGAGAGCCATGAGTTGCACAAGCATCAGTTTTTTGGGCATTGCCTCTGTATATTTCCCTCACCATGGCTCTTTCAATCTTCCCACACTCTCCTCCACAAATTCCCTGAGCCATGGTGGGTGAGTTTTAAGTCTGCTTTAGTGTTGAGCTATTAAAAGTCTCTGAGTTTCTACTTTGGATTATTTTAAGAAGATTAATATTCTTTTTAATTTCTTGAACAACCAATTCATTCTTTAATAGCATTTTGTTCACTTTCCAGGAGCTGGTGTAATTTCTTTTGTATCTCTTGTTAATTTCTGCCTTTAATAAATTGTGGTCCAAAATAATGCAAGGAATTGTGTCCATTTTCTTGAGTTTAGGGAGGCATGTTTTACATAGTAAATGTGTCTCTTTTGGAGAAGGTTCTATGGGCTGCTGAGAAAAATACATAATCTGTAATTGGGATAGAAAGTCCTGTAGATGTCTGTTATTTCTAAGGTGTGTCAAGATCTATTATTTTCTTGCTGATTTTCTGTTTGTATGATCTGTCTAGTAGTGACAGTGGGTTATTAAAGTTTTCTACTATGATAGTATTGGAGCTCATTTCTGATTTTTTTGTCAAGTAAGTTTGCTTTATGAACTGTGGTATACATACATACATACATACATACATACATACATACATACATACATATAGGTAATATCCTCTTATTGGATCATTCCCTTCATGAGTAAGAAATGGCCTTCTTTGCCCTTTTTAATTACTTTTGGCTCAATGTCCAGTTTATCCAATATTAATATAGCTACTTCTGCTTGTCTTTGGTTTCAATTTGCTTGGATAATCATTTTCCATCCTTTTGTCCTGAAAAGGTATCTGTCTTTAGATATAAGGTGGGCTCCCTGAAGGCAGCAGATGGAAGGGCCCATTTTTCTGATGAATCCTGTTAACTTGTATCTTTTTATGGGACAGTTAAGTTCATTAATATTCAAAGTTAAAACTATGAGGTTTGTTTTAATCCCTTCCATGGTGGAGGGCTTATGAAGTCTGATGGTTTGTAAATTATTATGTACACACTAATTTTGTTATCATGCTCATCCTCTTTTGTGGTAGGCTGCTCAACACTTCAGTGTGGAATATTTCCTGCAGTGACTTCTGTAGGTTTGGCTTTTTGTTCATATAAATGTTTAGCTGGCTTTTATCATGGAACGTTTTCCTTTTATCATGGAACATTATCCTATTTTGAGGGATATTTTTGCTGGGTACAGCAATTTGGGTTGAAGGCCATATCTTTTTAGACATTGAAGAACTCCATTCCATACCCTCTTGCTTTCGTGTTTTCCATTGAAAAATATGAGGTAAGTCTACGGGCATTTCCTTTATATGTGATGAGTTGTTTCTCTCTTGCTGCTGTTAGCATGCTCTCTTTGCTTTTTATGTTCAGCATTTTAACTTGTATGTCTCATGTGAAGTTCGATTTTTGGTCCTGTCTGTTTGGAGTTCTGTGAGCTTCTTGTATCCAGATGGGCCTCTCTTTTGCAAGAATGGAAATTTTTTGAATAATTTTGTTGAATATGTTCTCTGTTGCTTTAGTTTGGTTTTCTTCCCCCTCTAGTAGCCCCATGTTCTGGATATTTCATCACTTTAGGATATCCCAAAGTTCCCTCATATTTTGTTCACATGATATTTTTGAATTTATCAAAGTTTTTAGAATCCTGATCAATTTCTTTCTTGTCTTTAAGGTCTGAGGTTCTATCTCACAGGTTATTAACTCTTTGAGGAATTCTAAAGAGACTTTTACTTTCTCCCTTTGATATTTGTTTTCTGTTACAATTTTCTTCATCATCTCCATCTTTTGCTGAGTTCCAGTTTCAGGTCTAGGTTTGATTTTCTTAATGCTTCCTAAAAATTATTCTTGCATTTGTTATGTCTTTGTCTTATTATGCTCAGTCAGCTGGTTATTGAGTTTCTCTAGTTGTTGGCCTACCCTAAATCCATTTATCACTCTTTTGAGGTTGCTCTGATTTTCCTCAATTAAGTCTGATGATGAAGCTTGTGCAGATTGTGTTCCACTTCATTTATGTGTGTGTTGACTATTTCCAGCCATTGTGTTGGTCAGTGTCTCCTTGCAGTTATGATCTGAGCATACAGTTTTCTCATTTTAGGATTTAATTTCTGTTGTCTCTTCTGTATTCTTCCTGGTGTCTTTCATAGTGGGACTAGGTGATTTTGGTGGGGAGATCTCAACTTGCTGTGTTTTGATCTTTTTCATTGGGATTTACCCATTGGGATAGAAGACAAGGTTTCTTAAGGAGAACTAATGGTGGCCCATGCCAGGTTACAAGAGATTCAGCCCTGGGCAGAGAACACCTAAGGAGGAAATCTCTCTATTCGAGAGCTAATGCAGGCCCACATGTGGCAGCTGAGGGGACAGGTAGCTCAAGTTTCTGCTCCCCTCCACATCCCACACACAGAACACTAGCCACCTGGGTTGCATGGGTTCCAGTCCAACCCCTACAATAGGTGCACCTGCACATGGTTGTTGGCCTCAAGTACCTCTCTGCCCACCCAGAGGAAAATGTTAGACCTGACAAACTAAAGCCCCTGAAATACCCGGTGGATTTCTCTCCCTGTGAACTGGTGTGGCTACATGTCCACCATCTTGACTGGAAGCCTGTTCCACTTTTTTGATGGATTGGCTGATTCTTTTAATGCTTAATGTTTTGAGTACTTTGTGTGTTCTAGATATTAAATCTCTGACAGATGTATAGCTATTGACTCTTTTTATGATTTGCATAGCTGTACAATAGCTTTTCAGTTTCATGATTTCCCAATAATAAAGTGTTTTCTTATTATGTGGGCTACTGTGGTCTTATTCAGAAAGACTTTCCATATGCCTATAACTGGGAGGGTTCCCTTTTCTGTTTCCTCTGTTCTTTTCAGAGTTTTAGTCCTTACTTTGATCCATTTAGAAGTGAGTTTTTATGCAGGGTGACAGAAGGGATTCTCAATCCATTCCACACGTGGTTATCCAGTTACTTAAGTACCATTTGTTGAAATAATATATTTTCCTAGTATTCATTTTTTTATTTTCATTGTCAAATATCAGGTGGTTCTACTTGATAATAATAATTATACCAGGATCTTCTATGTGATAATTATCTTTGTATCTGTTTTGTATCAGTAGTCTGCTCTTTTTATCACTATGGATATATAGTATATCTTGAAATAAGGCACGATGATACCACCTGTCTTTGCTGAAGACATTTTTCTATGTCTTATGCCTCTATTGTTTATATGTGAATTTTGACACTATTTTTAATATTTCTGTATATAATATTGCTTAATGTTTGAAATTATGCCCAAACTTTATATTGCCTTTGATAGGATAGTCATTTTTATAGTATTCTTTCAATCCATACATATAAAAGGCCTTTCCACATCCTTTTGTTGTCCTCTATTTTTATTGTTGGCTATATCTTCTGTTTGTTTCTCTTGTTATTTGTTTTCTGTTTTATTCTGCACAATTGGAGATTGTGATTTTGTTTTGTTTCAAGCAGCTCTTGAGTGGTCTGTGTTAAGTGACCTAGTCTGCCATGAATTGGTGTGGTGGTTTAGACATAAATAGCCCCATAATAGCAGGCATTTTTGATTAAGCTTCCTACTTAGTCTTCAGCTGGAAGAGCCCTGATGGCAAAAGTATGCCACTGGGCATGGATCTTGAGTCCAGCCCTCATGTGTGTTCAGAGCCAGGACTTGCTTGGTGGTGCTGGTGTCATCTCTGTGCTGTGGATATATGATGAAGTGAGCCAGCTTCCTCTACCATGATGGTTCTTCTCCTGGAATCTGAAAGCCTGCAATAAACCCCCTTCCCCATAGGTGCTCTAGTCAGGTGTTTGTCTAAGCAACATGAAGGTAACTATAGCAGTTGGGTAGTCACTAGTACCACATTATCCAAGGGACTGGACTGGGCGCACTGGAAGATGAGGATCCTACTCCAAGTGTACAGTCTCTATATGGGTCCGGAATGGGTGACTGTGATTATCTCAGTTGTCCCCACATATGGCAGTGTATATTTGTGCGTGTGTGCATATGTGTGTAGGAGGGGTTCAGAGTGGCAAGCCCTTGCATGTTAACAGTGCCATATCAACCTGATCTCCAATACAAGCACTCATGGGCATGAGTTTTACCTACAGGGCCGAATGTCTGTGGTGGCAAGTGCTCACCTATATCCTCATCAGGCTACTTATTTCCAATGGCTTAAGAATGCAACCATCTTGGTTATCCCTACTCAGGAAGGCACAGGCAAGCAGGCCAGAGCCAAACTTTTAATTTACAGTAAATTGAAACTTATATTTGACACAGTAAGCAAAGCTAGAAATGTTTTACTTCAGTAAGAGCCAAGATCATTCATAAACTCTAATTTTAATCCTATTCATGAGTTTAACGAAATAGAAAAAAATGCCCAAAGATGAAATAAATGAATGTAAGCTATTGGAAAATGTGGTTAACCAGTGGATAGTATCCTAAAAACTTCCTTTTCAATTAGGATTTTGGAATCTACATTCCAGAATGCACATTATTGTGCCAGGTAAGTTTGCACATAAACTATTTGTGATTTTCTAGGTAATGATCCTGAAAGACCATATGTCAATGATATTGAAACCATATTTAACATTTGTGTGAAAAATGGCTAATCTATGAGAAATGAATTGAAATCACATAATAATTGATAGAATTTAATCCTAATCCTAATTTAATCCCAATTTTATCCTAAAGATAAAAAATCTTGGGTGGGCACAGTGACTGTCCACAGATCACATGGCAAATAGCAGAAAACACCTGTAAAATGCTCTGTAATCTGTGAGCTTAATATCTCTGTGTGTATTGAATTTTTCTACTATTGAGTTGGGTAGAATAATAATTTTTGTTCAAATATAGTAGCAAAGCAATCTAAATATAAAAATATTTCCCCTTTTTTCAGAAACAAATAGATTTTCTAGCTTAGGAAAGAAATTCTCAATTTTGTATCAAGTGCCATTGTGAGAGAAATAATGAAGTCCTTAATATGTTTCTTTCTCCCTTTTTGACATTTTTATACATGTATGTAATGTATTTTGATATTATTCCCCAATAATAACCCTCTCCCAGCCTTCTTATCCTTCTATTAATACCCCTTTTCTTCCTCATCATTCTCTATCTTACCTTTATGCCTTTTAAATACATTGAGTTAAATTAGGGTTGCTTGTATGATCATGAGTGGAAGGTTATTTAGCATAGAATGGGCAACTTGTCTGTGGCTATCCCACAGATAAATTCATTTCCCCACTTCTAGTAACTATTAGCTTTCATTGTTGAGAAAAAATGACTCCTGTATGCTCAGCCTAAAACAGGACATCTAAACCACCCACTCTAAGGCTCAGGGAATCTTGAAAAAGAGGATCAAAAGATATTTTGCACAGAAGCTGGGCGTGGTGGCGCACACCCTTAATCCCAGCACTTGGGAGGCAGAGGTAGGAGGATTGCCGTGAGTTTGAGGCCACCCTGAGACTACAGAGTGAATTCCAGGTCAGCCTGGGCTAGATTGAGACCCTACCTCGAAAAACAAAAAAAAAAGATATTTTACACTGGAAAAGAAATCCTCAATTAAGTCAACTCATATGTTCAAATTCAAATATGAAATAATAGAGCTTGCTATCAAAGCTCAATAAAAATATTATCAATTCTACTGTTGTTGGTGATAGAAAAAACCAGGTATTTATGAACATAAAAACCGTAGGTTTGGGCTGGAGAGATTGCCCAGTGGTTAAGTTGCTTGCTTATAAAACCTAATGGTCTGAGTTTGATTCCCCAGTACCCACATAAAGCCAGATATGCAGAGTGGCACATGCATGTGGAATTTGTTTGCAGTAGATGGAGGCCCTGGAACACCCATTCTGTCTCTTCTCTCTCTCTCTCTCTCCTTCTGCTTCTTGCAAATTAATAAATATAATTTAAAAATCAGTAGATTCATATTTGTAAGTCATTAAGTATTTCACATATCAAGTTAAAATGCAACATTACTGTGAATAGTTTGTAGAAAAATATTAGCATTCAAAATGAAATATAAAATTAGAAACTCCAAAAATGACATATCTGAAAAATATGCTAAATGCTTAATATTAAAAGTTCATAAATTTGCAACATACAAAAATTAGTATCAAGAAATTTAATTTATTCATAAACACCATGCATATGTAATCAAATTTCAGTTAAATTGAAAACTGAAAAAGAATTTATATATTAATGAAAGTATAAAGAAGACTGAAAAATGAAGAAATATCATAGAGAAACAAAAATATTCCTCATGCAATGGCAGCCAAATTTAAAAGGACCATAAAATTTTTAGTATTTGGAATAAAAACAATTCTACACTTTTGAGGAAGCAAAGGGGTGTTTACTTGGTAAAGTAGAAGTTCAGCAGGAATACAAATATATACAAAAATGCAAAATAAATGTACAGGATAGTGTCCCAAGAATAGCATTCACAATTACAATGCAATATTGCTAAACAAAGATTGTGGGACATTCTGGGTAGCTAATTCCTGGATTTCCAAATGTAAGTCTTGTTATCATGACAGAGCCTCAGAGCTTTCCTCCTACCCCTTCTATCCACTGCTGGGATCTCACATGTGAGAATAACCACAGATGCCCAGTCTCTGCAGCCCAGTCTCTGTTCCACTCCTGTTTCCTCTGTTGACTGTCTACAAGGATCTCACATGTGAGTCTGAGCACAGATACCCTGTCTTTATGACTCATCTCCTGCCTACATTACCCAGTGCCAATGGGAATGTGGGAACAGCCACTCCATCTCCAATGTCATTCTACCAGAATCCTAGCACCATCACTTCTAGGATCAGAAATATGAATTTTAGAGTACATGACATGTCTCTTTCCCCACTTGCCTGTGCCACCCACTGATAGAAACCTTATATTAGATGGTGGGCTACCCCTTACAGAGTATTGCACCTGCACCAGCTTTCAAGTCACAAGCAGTGCACACCCTACAGATCAACAAGGTGAATTCATGTACCTCATCCACAAATCACCACCTGTGTGCCCACAACTAAACCACTGAGCCAAGCCAAGAAACACCAAGACAAAGGAACAGTAAACATCAATTATAATAATAACCCAACACAGTGTGCCAGAAAGACTTGACTGAAGCACTGTCTGTAGATTGGCAAGTCCAAATACAAAATGGGTAACATAAAAAGACAAGGCAATACATTTCCTAGAATAATTACTAATCACATAGTAATGTCCCCCATCCTGAACTCACTAAGAGGAATTCCAGCAACAAATTGAAAAGAATGGTTATAAATATGTAGGATGAACTCAAAGGAGACATGAATAAAATTAAAGAGAACACACATTCACACACAAGCAAAAAAAAAGCCAGAATGAATTTGAAGAGGACTCAAATAAGTGCCTGAATGAATTCCAAGACAAAGTAACAAATGGCTGAATTAAATAGGGATATCAAAACAGTATATAAAAGTGGAATTAAGTCAATAAGTAAAATACTAAAGAAAAACTAAACTAAAATAATGTTAAAAATTAAAAGTACATTAAGTTAAATAACAATCTCAGTGGAAAGCTTCTCCAATAGAATGGATGATAGGAAAGACACATAATTGGGGTCTGGAGACAAGGAAAAGAAATTGGGTGATTCCATCAAAATTAAAATATTCAAAAGAATATGACTAAAGCACAAGTGATATTTGGGACACCTTGAAAAATAAAACATGCAAGTGACAGCATGGAAAATTTCTCTAGGGCAAAGGCATAATATATATAATACATATAAAAGAAAAATTTCCAAACCTAGAGAAAAAGATGCCTATCATATACAAGAGGCATATATGACACAAAATAGGAACACCTCAAGAAACTACCTAGGTCATATTATATTAAAAATAGTCAAAACATTAAATATACAGAACAAAGAAGGGGTACTGAAACTGCAAGTGAAAAACTTCAAATCACATCAGAAAAACAGCTTTTTTTTCCAGTACAAATGCTCAAAACCAGAAGGGCTTGGAATGACAAATCTCAATTATTGAAACAAAATAGTTGCAAATACATTCTGCTATACCTCATATAATAGAAGAAGAAAGAAAATATTTCCAAGGTAAAGGGAAGATAAAGTAATTTTTGGTTATTAAGCTAGCCCTAGAGAGGATGGAAGAATCCTTTGACTTGAATAAAAGAACAAACATATGCAATATGATAAAAGAGCAAAAACAATCAATCTTATAACAATAGTTAGGGAAATGAAGACTAAGAATATTCTACTTACACCATGAGACAGGAACAAGAAGAAAGGGGGAAAACAGGTTAGGAAACAAAATGTTTGAAAACACTATAATGAAACACCATAATGAATTTCATTGCATGTTAATAAAAACTAAATTAAATAAGAAACTAAAACAATACCCCCCAAAGCATCAAAATTACAGGAATTGTTTCATACTGTTTAATAATAACTCTGAACATTGATGGTCTGAATTCCCCAATCAAAAGATACTGAGTATTATATTGGATCAGGAAACAGGATTCATATCACCATCAAAGAGACTCCATTTCAGAGTGAAAGGATGGAAAGGTATTAGTATTCCTGTTAATCTTCCCAGTGGCAAAAATCAGTGTCAGAATATATTGGTATTTTTTGATTGGCAAGCTGAAAAGAGGCACACTTTATATGTCTCTTGAATATATATGAGAGGTATTTTGTCCCAGCAAAGAGAAAATAACTAATAAAGCAATCAAATGGGACCAGGATAGAAAGAAACATCACTCAGTATTCTACTATGTGACAAAAATAAACTTCAAACCAAAAAAAAGTCATAGGAGATTCCAGTGACTGCAAAAGCATTATAAAAACCAACTATTGCTATAAGAAGACCTAACTGTGTATTTATCCTTAATCTGGTCATGGCCTTAACCAGTGCAGTATGGTATGTAAGAAAATACCATAAACCAGGGGTTACTAATATCATGGCTGTAAAACCATGAGGTCCTGAGATTAAATATGAAGCACACACTTTGAATCTGGAAATGGTGCTGCACACTGATAATCCCAAGACTAGAGGGGATATAAATAGTGGGATTCCTGCAGCTAGTTTGGTAGCTGGTTTAGCCAAGATGGTCAGTACCAAGTCCTCAAAAAATAATGCAAAGAGTGAGAATGGTGACTATGATTGAATTCTGGCCTGACCTTATACCTATTCATGCACATCTCTTTGTGTTCAGATATGCACACCCACAAAAACAATGAACATGAATGTTAGTATCCCATCCCCCATACAAATATCATAAACTAGCAAGCTTATGCATTTATTTTTCATATTTCTCAAAGGTAGGAATCTAGGATCAAGACATGGGAAGACTCATTGTCTGACTTGCGACTATTTTCCAGTTTACAGATGACCTATAATCTTTTTACCAGATCCTTTTAGGGTAAAGAGGAAATAAGTTCTTTGGAGATATTTACAATAACAAAAATGACATTTTATAACTGTCTGCCATTTTGAAGTAAAAATTATTAGAATCAGATAATCTCATGGTTTTATATCCTCATAAAATGACAAAAGTAACACTATAAAAGTTTCAGGAGGAAGTACCATTTATCTCATGATATTCACTGTATTAAATTTGAAAAAGTATCATGTTTGCAGCCTCGTCTATAATGATCAGTGTGTGTCTTTTCAGCCTGTCAATCAAAAAAATACCAATATATTCTGACATTGATTTTTACCACTGAGGAATCCTAATCTTTCACCCAACACTTCTGTTGTGTTTAACTTCTTCAATTCAAAATGGGATGATTCATTGACAATTATCAATAATATAGATTTGCTCATGCCACATCAAAATATTGTTCCTAATTATGTGTACAGAGAAGACAGATATCATCTCCTACTTACAGGATAAATTGGAGACATTGCTATGGCTAATTACATCTGCACAGGTGAGGGTGTGTGGGTGTAGAGATGCCCTTTACTGTCACTTTAATGTCCCTAGGTGAACATATAAGTAGGAGACTTAATTTATACATGGATTGAAGTATATACTTCAGAGTAAATAATCAGTGATATGATCAGTTATGAACACTTCATTGTTTGAAATGGAAAGCAGGGACTAGAAAAATGTAATGATTTTCCTATAAAACTAAGACTCCAGGCTGTAGAGATGTCTCAGTGGTTATGACACTTGATTTCAAAGTCTTATGACCTAGGTTCAATTCACCAGTACCCACATAAACCAGATGCACAAAGTAGTGCATGCATCTGGAATTCTTTTGCAGTGGCTAGAGTCCCTGGCAATCTATATCCTCTTTCTCTATTTCTTTCTTTCTGTATCATTCTACTTGGTAATAAATAAAAGAAAAAAGAAAACCACTTGTTAATAAAAACTAAGACTCCTCAGTAATGTTATAGAATCTTATGAGAAATTAAATATGACTTTAATAATGGGGCAATTGGTCTTCCTTTGTACACTTCCCACTGGAACTTATACAACTTAGATCTAATATGGAACATCCTGCCAATCACTTTCCTCATTTTGTTTCCTATTTTCTGGGTCTTTTAGATTCACTATGGACCATTTCATCCTACTCTGAGGAACCATTATCAGTATCCTCATCTGTGTCAGATTGCTCCCAAGGATACAAGGATGCTTCCTGCAATGGTCTCTTTGATGCTTCTTTTTAACTGGACCTGTGTGGGGCTGGTCATCTCTGATGATGACCAAAGTATGGAATTTCTGTCAGATTTGAGTAGAGAGATGCAAAGAAAAGAAGTGTTATTCCAGTCAACATGGAGCTATACTTGAAAAGGGATAAAATATATTATAACCAAAATTTGACATCATCAGCAAATGTTGTTATCATTTATGGTGAAATGAACTCTACTCTAGAAATGAGCTTTAGAGGATGGAACTATTTAGGCATACAGAGGATCTGGGTCACCACCTCACAGTGGTATGTGATTAAAAACAAGAGAAGAGACTTCATCCTTGACTCATTCCATGGGACTTTCACTTTTACCCACCAACATCCAAAAATTTCTAGTTTTAAAGACTTTATTCAAACAATGAACACTTCCAAATATCCAATAGACATTTCTCTGATGAAATCATAATGGATGCACTTTAATTTTTCTGACTATAACAGTAGCACACTGAGTAAATGTTCACCCAACGAGTCACTAGAATGGTATACAGGTCAGATTTTTGACATGGACATGAATGATGAGAATTACAACCTGTACAATGCTGTGTAGGCAGTGGCCTATGCTATCCATGAAAAGTTTCTTCAACAGGTTGGTGTTCAGCCAATGAAATATGAAGGACCAATCATTGACTGTCCAAAGGTAATTTTGTCTACCCATGGTTGACATATATTGTCATCAATATTATATGTTCAAAGTTATCACACATGTTCCAACCTCACCTGTATAACATTTATTTAAAGTAATTTTTTTGTATTATTTCAGTTCCAAGGAAGTAAATATAGATGCGAGTATATCTGTTTCTTTTCTGAATGCTGTGAAAAATACCTGGAAAACTTTATTTTGTCTCACTTTGTGTATGCCGTCCATCACGGTGTGGAGGGCATGAAGGTAGAAGTATGGCAAAGTATGAAATAGCTGAGTGCATTACATTGATGGTCTTGAACCAGAAAGTGATGAGTTTGGGGTAGTAAGATTCCCCTTATTATAGAGTTAAGATAAGCTAATTTGATGTATAAATATGTAATGATGACACCTGAATTTAGGGTGGTTGACATTATCTAGAAAATCTTGGTTGACATTATCTAGAAATTCCCTTTGAGATGTGTCCACATATTTGCTTCCTTGGTGATTAAAATTTCTTTCAAGATGGCATCCAAGATTTACTGTAAGTATGTGAATACATCTTGAAAAAGAAGCCAGATTCACAGATAGCAGAATTGATTAATCTATGTTTTGGGAGCAGAGGATCTCATCACCATGCCCATTTTTTCCTTAATTGAAACATAATAATCTCTGTCCTTTTAAAATATGTTTTTTTTATTTGCAAGTGAGAGAGAGATACGGAGTGAGGTCCAAGCAGAGAGAAAAAGCCATCACCTACACCAAACACAAAACAGAAAACAGGCAGGAGGGGCCAAGAATTTCTTTTCCTTTATATAGGCTTATGGTGGGGACGTGCAACCCTATCCCAGACTTACCAGCTTCCTGAATCTCTGGAATATCCATTCTGCATGATGGAGTCTCCCCTTGAGTCGGTAAGCCAAATAAACCCATTCCTCAACAAGCCACTTTTGCTTGGGTTCTTTCTGTACAGCACTAGAAAGCTGACTACAACAGCCATCAACCTGGTCATGATCTCATTGCAATTATGACCAGGAGTTAATTTATTCTCATTCTGGAATTGCATTTTTTATTTCCCCTGCATTCTCTCTGGCCTCTTCCATTGTGGGACTAGATGTCCTAGGTTGGAGTAACTGAGCTTGAATTGCTGTGGTTTATTTTTACATTTTTTTCTGGATATGGGGCTCACATTCTTGATTTGGCAGCCAATAAAAGTTTTCATTGGGTATGAAGGGCATGTTCTTTTCTGTGTGCCAGTAGGGTTGGGGGTAGTATTGTAACCACATATGCATTAGTTGCAGAGTTTATGGGTGTGGCAACAGTTTTGGGGTAGGGTCTGGTATGCAATATAGTATGGGGGTCTGAGATCTCTCTGACCATAGTCACCACTGTGTCTTGCTACTGGGACTCAGGAGTTTTCAGAGCAGATCTACTTGCTCCTCTTCCCCCTCTAAATCCCAGCTGGGTGGGTTTCAGAGATCTCCCTGTTACCCCTCTGGAAGGTGCTTCTGAGAGAGCTTTTGCTCTCTACTTAGAATTGGAGCCAGGTCATCTAGGGGGTACTGTTGTGTTCTTCCCAGAACAATGGTATACCACTAAGTTTAAATCCAATAAGTATTTCTCCTGTCTGAGGGGTTCTGTCCACAGGCAGTTTCTGTCATTCACCAGACCTGAGCACCTTGCACTTGAATGCTCAGACTGTGAGCCACACATTGCCTACTCCCCACCTGAGGAGCTGTATGTGCTATTCCCTTTGTGTTCCCTGGGACTCCAGACCCATATACACCAAGCCGTCTTCACGTTATTCACCAGAATAGAGCACCCTATACCTGAAAGCTCAGACTGTGAGCCGCCACACAAACCTCCTCCCAACTTGAGGAACTGCAGGTGCTATTCCCTTTTGATTTCCCTGGAGCTCCATCCAGACCTGAATAGGCCTTGTGCTCTTGAAACTTGGAGCTCACAGGACTCCTTTCCACCCTTCCTTCTAGGAGGCAGTGCTGTGCCCGCAGGGAGCACCATCACCCCACACTCTATTGACCACCTCCGTCCCTCCCACAGCCAGCACATCTCACCAAATTTCTTTGGTGAAGGCAGCTGAGTAGCACCTGATTTCTCTCCTTTTCCCTGCATCTCAGGTGGCTGGGCTGAAGCCTTCGCTGTTGAGCTCAGTAGTATGGTGATGTCCTGTCTAGAGTTACTGCTGGAGGCCGGGCGTGGTGAAGGCTTGGTGTGGTGATGGCAGGGCATGGTGGCGCACACCTTTAATCCCAGCACTCGGGAGGCAGAGGTAGGAGGATCACCATGAGTTCAAGGCCACCCTGAGACTACATAGTGAATTCCAGGTCAGCCTGGGCTAGAGTGAGACCCTACCTCGAAAAAACAAACAAACAAAAAAAAATAGAGTTCCTGCTGGAGCCAGAGCTGAGGCTGGTCTATTTTCCTTGTCCTAGTACCCACTATCAGCTTCTGATAGACCTAAACTAATCTTTGCTTAACCCCAAAAATACTGGGGAGAGAGACAAAAGTAAAAGAAATAAAAAATAGCAGAAGTTTTTTTTTCTTTCCCCCGAGGTGCGGCTTGAGCTGCTGCAAGCTGCGGCTGGGAGCTATGGGTCTCCATGAGCTTCTAACTGTGTGAATAACTCTGCTTCTCTTCTAATTTTCTACTGGGATTAAAATTTTCTTACACCTGTTCAGTTTTAAGAACGGTGTGCTTTACTATTTTTATGACTTTGTCTCCCCCGCTGCCTGCAGTGGTGTGGCTAGCATGCTGACATTGTCCCCACCCTCCTATTGACCATCAGGCTTTGCAGGCAAGCATTTTTAATTGCTGAGCCATCTATCCAGCCCAATCTCAGTCTTTTATCAGGAACTGCTTAAATGATTTGGGAGAGAGAACTTGCTTTTCAGATTGCAAATTACATTCATCATTGGCATGAAAGATTATATCTGTGGTCCCAAATAATTCTGTAAGCATTGTAATTATTGCATAAACTCCTTGTGAATGTTCGCATAAGTTTTACAGAGAAATGGGCTTTAAAGACTTGTCTCACTAGCCTTATCCGTAGCTTGGTTATCATTTTTTAGAAGATTCTCCCAAAACAAACATAAACAGTATAATCATATTTTATCTATGTAATTTCATCATTTCACAAATTTTGTATACCTGCAATAAAGTTTCCTTTTGAGGGAATGGCTACTCAAAAGAAGGGTATTACCCACATAACATGTCTAAATGTTTGTATATGTAATCACAAAATGTAAGAGCTTTTTACTTATTGCCCCTATTTGAAGAATATGCAATTTATTAACCTTGTTGGAGACCCAATGACTCTGAGTGAGAAAACAAATTTTAATGCAGACTATGACATTTTCAGCATTTGGAATTTTCCATAAGGTCTTGGACTAAAGATGAAAATAGGGCAATTTTCTTCATATCTATCCCATGGTCATCAATTGTATTTGACTGAAGACACAACAGAGTGTGCCACAGGAAGTACACATGTGTTTTTGACCTAGTTTTAATGCTTTGCACTCGACATATATAGCCAAATTATTGTGGGATAATGTGTACCCTATCATAATTTTTTAAAAATATAACCTGTTGTCATTTAGTATTCTCTTTTGAGTGCCTTAGGTTTTCTTTTACTTTTTAATATTTATGAAACAGCAAATTGTTTCATCAATATGGTTCTAAATTTCCATACATTTGACATTACACAGTGTGCTAAATGGAGTGTGACCCTTCAATTATATTATAGGTATAGAAAATAAGTTTATTAATTGCACATTGTGTTAACCATAAAGTTATGAATGGAGTAGTTGAAATTTCTACCTGTTACAAGTACATTTATGGTTTTCCTCAGATACCATCCTCTGTGTGCATTGTCAGTTGTAGTCACAAATTCAGGAAATCCCAACAGGAGGGAAAGGCAGCTGGTTGTTTTGGTTGCTCTCCTTGCCCAGAGAATGAGATTTCTAGTAAAACAGGTAAGTTTATGACTTAGGGAGTAATTCTCCAGCTTGATTATCTTCTCTCCCCCCCACTGGGAACATGAAGTGAAGGGAACTGAAAAAACGGATAATAGCTCTTCTTTGCATAATTTGTTTTTTTTAAATGATAGCTACTATTGACCATGGAAATAACATTCACCTTACTCCATGAACCACATTTTCAGTACCTAGATCTCTTGTAGGCACTATTTGTCTCCAAAAAAACTATTTGAGAACAAAACAATGAAAATACTATCCCTTTCAGGGAATGTTACACATGATATTTTTGCACATATATTGAATCTTCTTTGAGCCTACATACAGGGAAGATTGAAAACATCAATGTTTTGAATCCTTATCTTCTCAGTGTCCAGTAAGGTTATTTTAAGCATTATGTAACTTTACACATTCTTTCAATGTAAAGATAACATCTTATGAGTTCAAAAATTATTGTTATGACTTTAGAGACTAACATACCACAAAACATGAAATAAGCACATGAACATTCTTTTTTTCTTTTCTTTTTATGTTTAGTTTTTTCAAGGTAGGTTCTCCCACTAGTCTAGGCTTACCTGGAACTCATTCTATAGTTCCAGACTAGCCTGAAACTCACAGCAATCCTCCCACCTCTGCTCCCAAGTGCTGGAATTAAAGGTGTGTACCAACACACTCTGCAAAACACATAAACATTCTTCTGAAAATGTCACAAATGTTGATCCAGGTATACAGGCATGCATACTAGAGGCAATGGGAAATGTCCTGAGATTTAAAAAATAAGGGTAAAAGACATATGTATTTTTGTGATATCATGCCTACTAAGTTTCAGCATAGAATGAATTTATTGGTTATGTTTTCTGCTGTCTTCCAGTTACTGGTGAGTAGGGATGAAAACTTATACAGAAGGGAAATTAGGATACTACCTAAAGGATGTAAGTAATACAATAAATGAAATTTATAGGGGTGAAGCGCATGCTGAGTGGTCCGGCTTCCGGCACCTAGTCAGCTCGCTGTGACCTTGAGAGCTGTAGGCGTGGGAGCCCAGCGGGGGATCACTGATGGGCCTCAGGATGCTGGGTCTAAGTTGTAGCTTTTATCAACACAAGTTTCCTGAATTAGAAGATTGCAGAAATGGGGGCTTATGTCAGCTTATTGGAATATAACAACATTGAAGGCATGCTTTTACTTAGTGAATTATCCAGAAGACGTATCTGTTCTATAAACAAACTCATCCTAATTGTCAGAAATGAGTGTGTAGTTGTCATTAGAGTGGACAAAGAGAAAGGATATATTGATTTGTCAAAAAGAGAGTTTCTCCAGAAGAGGCAATCAAATGTGATGACAAATTCATAATATCCAAAACTGTTTATAGTATTCTTCGCTATGTTGCTGAGGTGTTAGAATACACCAAGGACAAGCAGCTGGAAAGCCTGCAGTGCAGGGTTGTTACAGTGCATCTTTTCCCCCAAGTGATACATCATTTCGTTCAGTCCCAATAGAAATTCTCTTCAAAGGTTCAGGACAAAACACATTTTTAATGCATAAGTTTTCTTAAATTTTAGCTCATATGTATTAATTTACAAGGTTTTCCTGGAAAAAACTTTCACTATAACAAGCACCAAATATTAGGATATAATAAATTTTAACTTTTGTTCATAAGTCTTACTTGTTGGTTAAAATGTTTTCCAGATACTAAGATTGTCAATATATTAAGAGTATTTATAATCTTTGTGTTCTCCTATCAATCTTCTATCTTTGTTTGATAGACACCCGCTATAGAATATTTTTTATAGAGCAATAGTTTATTTTGCCTGTATGAAGATAAAAAATTTCAACAAAAGTCCATGGTAAATCTTTTAATAGTAGGTGAAAAGGTGACTATTTTCAGTTGTGTCCTGAATATTCAGTGACATATTGTGAGGAAAAAGCATTCTCTTCTATTCTGTCTAAACTAGTTTTCATAAGTATTGGATCCTTCAGCTGCAATGAGTGGAGTGTATCTAAGAGTGTTAATTCCACCCTTTAGCATTTCCAAAGCCTATGCACCTGAGTCTAGTAAGGTGACCTGAAAGCATGGGGCCCAAGCACTTGGAGTATCAGTGTACTTGGGCCTCTGTGCTCCAGCCTGGCAGACTGTAGGGCATCTCTGGAGTTGGGCTCTGGAGACACCAGCATCTGAAAGGCCTGAGACTGGAGAGAGTCTCTGAAATTTAAGGCTGGGAGTGCATGAAAGGTGGTAAAGGGAACAGGAAATCTGGGTTTTGTGCATGGGGGCACCAGAGTGTAAAGGGTCAGAACACTGGATTGTAGTATGGTGTGAAGTGTTTGGAGCCAGTGCATCCAATCTGTACTGTCCCAAAACAAACAAATCTCAACTATTAGCCAACAACCCAGAGTAGTAGACAGACTTAAAACCTGAAAAATATCTGCTTCTGCACCATGCCAACCCAGCTCAATCCAAAAACAGATCAGCCATCGAAAAAATACGTTTTTTATATCTCTATTAACACACACATAACACAACCACCCTGTGGTACCCAAAGGTTGTAGTATATTTACAAGATGGAATTCTATGCAGCCGAAAGGAAAAATGATAAATGAAATTTAAAGAAAAGTAGACAGATGTGCAGCATCTATTACTTAGTGAACTCACAAAAAACAGAGTCAAACACTGCATATTATCCCTCATATGTGGTTCTTAATCAGATTAAACTTAAACTCTAAGGTAACATGTCAGGAGAGATGAGAGGCTGTGAAAGAGGTAGGAGGAAAGGAGTAGGGAGGAAGGGGAGGGGGGACTTATCCATTAAGCTAAATCAATAATAAATTGAACTCATAAAATCCTTACTTTCATACAGTTAGCTTCTAAGGAAGAAATGGGCATTGCCTGGTAAGATGGGCCATGAATAGAAGGGCAGGAAGCCTAACCCCATGAAAAATAGATCAGACCTGTAACTCCCAGTCCCAGTCATGTGTTTCTTTCCATACTGAGTTGTTAATCAAAGTGACCAACAAGGTCCCTAAAACAAGACAGGATTCTGTCATAGCTATTGAATACCCACCCTAGGCCAAAGATAAGATCCTATTGCTGAAGAAACCACAGAAAGTCATCAAACAACACCGAGAGACCCACGGCATCCAGAATGGTAACTATCCCTCAGAAGGTAACAAGTGCAGTGCTGGAAGGCACTGCATAAGCTACCAGGGGAAATTAGTCAATGATACTTGGAGAATGCAGAAACCACTTATCATGGTTTGATCCAGGTATGTCCCCCAAACAAATGGATGTGTTCTGAATGATGGATCCTCAGCTGATGGCGGTTTGGGTATTAGAACCTCCCTAGAGGTGTGTTGTTGTTGTTGGGCTTATGGGGTTTATAAGACAGCTTCCCTTTGATAGTTTGGCACACCTTCCTGCCATTGTTTGCAGGTGGAGGTAATGTCCACCCCTCTGCTCATGCCATCATTTTCCTTGCCGGATGGAGTCTCCCTTCAGTCTGTAAGCCTAATAAACCCATTCCTCCACAAGCCATGTATGTTTGGGTTCTTTATGCACAGCAACAGAGCAAGTTGACTACAACAGATATAGTACCAGAGTGTGGGGTCATCTGCTGCCGCTAGAACCCTGATTCTGTGGCTTTGACATTTTGGAATTGAGGTATATGGAAGGGTTTAAATTATTTTTCTGAGATATGCCTTACAGTCCTGTTAGTTCAGGATTTATGAGCCATTATGGTCAGAGTTTAAAAAAAACCTGAATGCAATAATAATGACGGACTGTGAGGTTTGGCTTATGAGGATGAGAAAGAAATTTGTGAGGACTGTGACAGAAGCTGTTTGTGTGAGAGTCTTGCTTCATTCTGCCTGCTTGTGTCTGAGAACTTGTGCAGGGTTGCTTTACCTAAAGAAGAATTGGTGTGAGCAGATGTGGATGGCACAGAAAGAAGAGATCTTTGGGCAAACACTGCTGCCCATTCACCTGTAATTGTTTGAGAGTTTACAAGCATTTAGATTGGGCCTGCTGGTCTGCATTGGAACAACAGGAAGAATGCAAACTCTTTGAAGTAAGGGACCTGAATGCTTTGTTCCCCCCTGGATTAACAAATTGGCAGCCCACTTCGTGGTCTCTGGAGTAGAGCAAATGCAGGAAGAGAGGGTCACTGGATTTTCAACACAGTTTTGTTTTTGAAAAATGGCCATTGGCAATATGAAGCAGGTGTGCTAGGTTGCCTGCATGAAGGCCCAATGGAGCCATGAGGATGAACTGTGGGTTGCATTGGAGACCCAATAAGATGCCAGGACCATGGATGGCTATGACGGCAAGCTGCCAGTACCAGATGAAGTTTCCCTTGACTGCGAGCAGCCAAGCTGGAGGGCTAGAATTGGATCTTCAAAAAAGTTATTATTAATTAGAATTATTGAACTTGGAGTTAAGAGTTTGCGGTTTCCCTGCCTGTTTTAAATCTTGTATTGATTGGTTCAATGTATTTTTGCTATGCCTCATGTTATCTTGTACAGTGTGAATGTTTCTGCCATTACAGGTTTATTTTTTGGTATTATGGTTCAGTTGAAAGCTGTGGGGACTTAGTAATTGGGCTCAACACATTGTCTTTACATAATGTATGATTATTAGTTTGTGGGGGTCAGGGGCAGCCTGTCATGGTTTGATCCAGGTTTTTCCCCCACAAATAAATGACTGTGTACTGAATGATGAATCCTCAGCTGATGGCAGTTTGGGTATTAGAACCTCCCTAGGGCTGTGTTGTTGGGGGTGGGCTTATGGGAGTTAGAAACCAGCTTCCCCTTGCCAGTGTTTGGCATACCTTCCTGCCATTGCTTGAAGTGCTGTGGCAGAGACGATGTCCACCCTTCTACTCATGCCATCATTTTCCCTCCTGGATGTAGTCTCCTTTTGAGTCCATAAGCCTAATAAGCCCATTCCCCCACAAGCCGCTTTTGCTTGGGTACTTTCTGTGCAGCAACAGAACAAGTTGACTATAACACCACTGATATATAAAATACAGACTGTTGCCATAAGAAGGTTGAACACACTCCCTTCTGGAAGAGAAAAGTGAGCAAAGAAGAGATCACCTGTTTAATAAAAGTGCCAAAACCAGAGGGGAGTTATCACCAGCTATCAAATTGGCCAAGGAATCCACACAGTGACTAGGAACTCTTAAGTGGAGTTGGGCTCTAGCCCCAAACCCTATGGGAACCAAAAACCTGGGCTCCAAGGAGAAATTCCCATTACCAGAGGTCTACCGAGAGGCCAAACCCAATAGAATCTTGTCAAATTAGAAATGTGTATCTCAGTTAACCTATACTGATCTGACTCTCTCTGACTGAGACTCTGTTTATATTTTGCAGAAGGCAGTGAGAGAGCCATGGTCATGTCAATCCCACCAAAGAGCCACAGGTGGATGGCTGACAAAAATCAAACAAAGCTTTTTAAAGCCTCTCTTGAATTCCTCAATTCCAGACTTAATAACCTGGAGGACAGATTCTCCATCCTCAAAGAAGAGGAGGAGGAGGAGGAAGAGGGAGAAGAGGAAGAGGAAGAGGAGGAGGAGGAGAAGAAGAAACTAAAAGGATTTCCAAAAACTAATTCAAAAATCATGTGAATAAAATATGAGGGATCTATGGGATAACCCAAAGACATGAAATATCAGGATCATGGAGATTCCAGAGGGAGAGAAAATCCAGGCTAAATGCACAGAGAACATATTCAACAAAATTATTGAAGAAAATTTTCCTTATCTTGTCAGAGAAAGGCTGGTCTTGATATAAGAGGCCCACAGAACTCCAACTAGACAGGACCAAGGAAGGACCTCTGCAAAACAGATCTTAGTTAAAATGAAAAACATAGATAACAGAAAGTGTATAAAGCAGCACGAAACAACTCAGCATGTATAAAAGCAACCCCATCAGACTTACCTCAGACTTCTCATTCGAATCCATGAAGGCCACAAGAGTCTAGAACAATGCTCTGTAAGGCCTAAAATGGCTTCCTACCTAGACTACTATTCCCAGAAAAGATAACCCTCATAATAGACAAAGAAATTAAAATGTTCCATGATAAAAACTAGCTCTAAAATTATATGAAACAAAGGCAGACGTACAAAGGATACAGCATGAGATATTCCACATAGGAGATACTAACAGCAAGCTTCAAGAGTCCTATAGCCAAAATTAATGGGCCCATAATAACATATGAGGCACCAACCCTCATAAACCAATAAGAGGAGATCTCTATCTTGAGAGATTACAACAATTGAGACTGGCCAGCTGGTCTGCATTGGAACAACAGGAAGAATGCAAACTCTTTGAAGTAAGGGGCCTAAATGCCCCTTACTTCATGGGGTAAAAAAATAGAGGTTCATAAGTATGTATGCACCAAGTACAGGTATACCACATTTCAAAAATCAAAATTTACTCAAAACAAAACAGAAATAAACTCCAATTCCATCATGGTAGGAGATTTTAATACACCACTATCACCTCTAGACAGATCATCCAAACAGAAGATCAGCATTGAAATAACAGATCTTAACACTGCTGATCAACTAGACCTAACAGATATCTACAGAAACTTCCATCCTAAGACTACAGAATATACATTCTTCTCAGCAAACCATGCAACCTTCTCCAAAAGAGACCACATAGTAGGATGAAAAACATACCTCAATAAATTCAAGAAGATTGATATAGCCCCCTGCATCATATTGCACCATAACACACTAAAGCTGGAAATAAATAATGGGAGAAACAACAGAAAATATACCAACTCTTTGAGACGGAAAAATATGCTATTAAAGAATGAATGGGTAATTAAAGGAATAAAAATAGATGTTGAAATTTTTCTTAAACTAAATGATAATGAAAAAAAAACAATACACCAAAATTTGTGGGACACAATGAAGGCAGCCTTAAGGGGAAAACTCATGACACTAAATGCCTTCATAACAAAGACAGAGAGAGATCACAAAATAATAACATAACCACCCACCTAAAAGTGTCAAAAACTAGAACAATCCAACCCTAGGAGCTCAAGATGAAAAGAAATAATTAAGATCAGAGCTCAGATCAATGAATTGGAAGATAAGAAATTAATTTTATAACTTGATGAAATGAGAACAGTTTCTTTGAAAAAAATAAAGATTTTAGTGGGAACTTCTTGAGTCTTTCCCCCATTGAGTATGATTTGGGCTTTAGGAGTTTTGTATATGGCCTTTGTTATGTTGAGGTATCAGGCCTCTATTCCAAGCCTCTCCAGCATTTTAAACATTTTAAATTGCTGAATTTTGTCAAAGGCCTTCTTTGCATTGATTGAAATGACCATGTTGTTCTTGTGGTTAAGTTTATTAATGTGGTGGATTACATTGATTGATTTCTGTATGTTGAACCATTATTGCATCCCTGGGATGAAGCCTACCTAATTAAGGTGGATAAAATTTTTTTTGGATAAGACTTTTGATGTGTTGTTGGATTCAGTTTGTGAGGATTTTCTTCAGATTTTTTTGCATCTAAATTCACCAGGAATATAGGACTATAGTTTTGTTTTTGTTGTTGTTGTTGTTGTAACATTGTCTGGTTTTGGTATTAGAGCAGTACTAGCTTCTTAGAAGTTCAGAAGCATTTCTTTTTCTCAAGTGCTTCAAAAAGTGCAGTTTTAGTTCTGTGATGAAGGTTTGGTAGAATTCAGCTGAGAATCCATCTGGTCCTGGACTTTTCTTTTTGTGGAGGTTTTTTTTAAAATAACATTTTAATTCTCAATGGATGTCATAGGTTTTGTTAGGAGATATCTTCATTGAGTTTAGCTTTTATAGGTGGAAGATGTCTAGGAGTTAATCCAATTCTTCCAGGTTCTCCAATATTGTGGAATAGAGGTTTTGGAAGTATGAGTTTCTCTTTTTATAAGAGGAGAAATGTAGACCTAATTTCATTCTTCTGTAGGTGGATATCCAGTTTATTCATCACCTTCAGTTGGATATAAAACAGTGCATGTTTTAATGCATTAACAAAAACTAGGTGACTATAGCTGTGTATTTTATTTTTGGTCCTCCTATATCATTGGTCTAAATATCTGTTTGTTTGATACAATGCCATGTTACTTTGTCACTATTGCTCTATAAAATTAATAGGGGAGGTAAAAAAATCAATAGAACCAATCAAAATATCACCTAAAATCATGGAAAATACCCTCTCAATAAAATTTAAATGTAATGGCCTCAACATATCAACAAAAGACACAGAATAACTGACTAAATTTTTAAAATAAATCTAAGTGGGGTGTGATGGCACACAATTTAATCCCAACACTCAGGAGGCAGAGAAAAGAGGATTTCCAGGATTTTGAGGCCACCCTGAGAATACATAGTAAATTCCAAGTAAACCTGCAGTAAAGGTAGACCATACCTTGAAAAACAACAACAAAAATACTATGTATTGCCTCCAAGAAACACAACTAGCTGGTAAAGATGTCCACAAACTGTTAAAGAATTGAAAACAATTTACCAACTAAACAAAGATAAGTGGGAATAATATCAGTTAAAATATACTTCAAACCAAATACAATCAAATGGGAATAAGGGCAATACTGTGAGTAAAGGGAGCAGATTATCAAGAAGACATTACAATTGTAAATATGCACAAAATATTTTGGCTCTCAATTTTATAAAACAAACACTAAAAAGCATATAATTTTACATATGAACTGACACAATAATTATAGAAGACTTTATTGTCCAACTCACATGTTTTGGTCAGTTTTGCAAAATAAAAAGTAAGCAAAAGCTATTTTATACTATACACCAGCAGGACTTAACAGGTATCTATAGAACACTTAATATAAGAGATAAAGATTACACATTCTTGCTGGCCATACATGGAAAGTTCTAAAGAATTTATGAAATCATATGTCACAAAATGCTTTATCAAATTTTAAACAATTAAGATAATTTCTTGTATTTTGATGCATTGAATGTAGTAATATAATTAAACTAGAACTGTAATTATAGAAATATTTTAGAGACTCCACAATGCACTATTGAATGGAAAAAATGGATTACTGAATGAATCAGGAAGGATTTGCACTTTTCTAGAAATTAATAAAATTATAATACAATATTAATTCTTATGATCTATAAGCATGTGATATCTTTCCCTTTCCTAGTGTATTCCTCAATATTCTTTTGTGTTTTAAACTTGTTATTATATGTGTCTTAATCCCTTGGTTAGGTTTATACTAACATAATTTATTTTTACTGATGTTATTGTGAATGGGGTTATTTCTTTGCTTTTTTCTCAGTATGTTTGTTGTTAGTATATACAAAGGCTAATAATTTTATTAATTATTTGAAAAGACGAGAGAGAGAGAGAGAGAGAGAGAGAGAGAGAGAGAGAGAGAGAGAATGGCCACAGGGCCTCTTGCTATTGGAAATAAACTCCAGAAACTGGTGCCACTTTGTACATCAGGCTTTATGTGGGAACTGGGATCTATCTATCCAAATCAAACATTTTTTTTATTTTCTTTTTTTCAAGGTAATGTCTCACTCTAGCTAGCCCAGGCTGAACTGGAACACACTGTGAATTTACAGACAGGCTTTGAACTCACAGCAGTCCTCCTACCTCTGTCTCCTGAGTACTGGGATTAATGGTGTGTGCAATTTTTATGTTAATTTTGTATCCAGACATTTTCCTGAAAGCATTAATTGGCTCTAGGAGATTTCTTATGAAATCCCCTATATAGAACTATATCATATGCAACTAAAATTTTTGATTTTTTTAGTTTCACATTGGTCATTGTTATTATATTCTGTTGTATATTTGCTCTATCTATTTTATTCTTTTGCCTATTTGCTCAAGGTAAGCTATCAAGAAGTATACTAAATAGAAGTGAAGAAAGTAGATACCCTTATATTGTTCCTGATCTTAGTGGAACTGATTTGAGTCCAAACCGGTGACTTTGACTTGGGACATAGAGATGGATGGTTTCCATGGTAGGGCATATTTGCTCAGTCTGGATGCACTGGAAGAGATGTGCCCAGGAAGCTCTTTGCCCCCACCAACACTACAAGGCAAAGACTTTCAGGTACTGATGATTGGGCTCAGCAAGCAGCAAACCTAGGGATCTCTCTCACATGCCCAGTTCCCTCCAGCAGCCCCACAGTGGTGCATTCTGCTCACAATGCTTTTGGTGGGATATTCCACAAAGTCAGGGTAGGTGGGCTGCTCTCCTGCGTGGGAGTTCGGTTGGCTTCTTCATGCCAGGAAGGGCATATGGGGGGTGGGGGGAGGGGTGGGAGAGGCCCTTCGTGGGCTTAATCCAATTGAGTATCTCTTCTTGCAGCTCAGACTTTCTCCCTGGGTCCCTTTAAGTCGTGTAGGGAGAAGAGAGGTGTCCCTGCTGCTGGACGTGGGGGGGGGGTCCAGTAGAGGCAGGAACAGCAGAAACCCTGCTTGACATACAAGGAGAACTCTCCGTAAGGTAGCATCTCAGCATGGTCCAGTCTAAACTTGGAATTCCCCATGAAGTACCTAGTGGTCTTGACCTCCTGGCAATTCGCTTACAACTGACACCCCAGTGATGGGATTAAAGGCTTGCCCTACCACAATATTCAAACAAGACCACTGAGTGGAGGTCCTTGGGCTTTGCAGTTGAAAGGATAACAGCAGCTAAAGGCAGTGCTCACGCAGCCTAGGCAGGAACTGATGGGGACCTGCTGCACATCTGGAGCAAAAGAATGCACAAAAGAATGAAAAATGGAAACGAGAGGCATGGTACTGAAAGAAACCATCCACAGCGGTAAATATAGGTATGCTGTGTGGAGAAGGGAGGTGATTTTTGAGAACAGAGGTCCCAGAAAGAACCAATGACAACATCCCAAAGAAGAGAATTATGGGGGGGGGGTCAGGAGCATGTGGTAGGGCTTGGTAACACAATAAAGTCCAAACACCCAAGGCCAAGAGGCCTGGCAGGAGTGTTTGGGTATAAAATAAGTTGCTTGCCCCTACTCCTTGAAACGTTACATCTATCAAAGGGTCTGATTCTCAGCTTGGCTTACTTGGCTAGGAGTCACTGAGGGGCCAAGCAGTCCTCAGGAACATCATAGGGGCCCGCTAACAGGGACATCACCAGTAAGATCCAACTGATTGGCGAGAAAGCTGGGGCCCAGGGTCCCCAACGCAAGAGGCTGCTTTGGCAGCCGGGACAGCAGCAGGCCCTGCTTGCAGCTTTTGTCCAGAACCCTTACCCTGGAATCGCCGTCAGAGAAAAGCTGGCCAGGGAACTGGGCATACCAGAGCCTCGCATCCACACCTGGTTCCAGAACCAAAGAAATCGGACCAAGAGGCAGAGCCAAGTGAGCTGC
>PVHP010015204.1:0-27517 GCA_004024765.1 Zapus hudsonius
CTCTCTCTCTCTCTCTCTCTCTCTCTCTCTCTCTCTCTCTCTCTCTCTCTCTCTCATAAATGATTTTTTAAAAAAAAATGGGAGGTTGGAGAGATGGCTCAGCTGTTAAAGGCACTTGCTTGTAAAAGCTTGCCAACCCCAGTACCCATGTAAAGCCAAAGTGGCACATGGGTTTGGAGTTCATTTGCAGCAGCAAAAGGTCCTGGTGCACCCATATTCACATATTCTCATTCTCCATATATCCGTTTTAAAAAAAAATAAGGCATGATCACCACACCCACGTGTAACCCCAGTCAATGGGGGCGGAGATCTTGCTGGGGCTTACTGACAGCAGCTCCTGATTGAGGGAGAGATCCCATCTCCAGAAAGCACCCAGCTGAGCACTAAGAACACCTGATGTTCTCTGGCTTCTGAGGTATGTGTAGGGTCAAACATCACACACAAGCCAGTGCAGCTGAGTAAAGTGGTATGGAGGAATGTAGTAATAGAGAAATTTTAAAAGTTTAAATATGAGATTTTTGGAAGAAAATGAAGTTGGTGGCTGATCATTAATAGGAAGCCAAGTCTCAAGCTTGCCATAAGTGGAGGGAAAGAGGCTTAGTAGAGTTCTGAAGTCCATAGGAATGGTGGTTCATGCGAGTGAGATATGAGGCAAAGGGCCAGAAAGTGATGCTGGAGCCCAAGGTGAAAGTGAAAAGCAAAACGATGGTGGGGAAGCCTGTCTAAAAGCGAGATCCCGGTCAGGTCCAGCTTGCATTGTTACCGCCTAATAAACCAGCTCCACCTGTACTTAAGCCAATTAAAACAACAGTGAAAAGCAGAAAAAGATTTAATGTGGCCACACTGAGAAGAGGAACAAAAGCTCCCAGTGATCCACCACCCCAGTCCTTCAGAGTTCTGGCGTTATGTTTAGGTTTAAGAGAGAACCAAAGGAATGCATAAGTAAGCCAGTCCTGGTCAAGGCGTGGTCCTGCCATCAGTGACCCGTCCTAAACTCCGCTCATCTCACCTGCAAGGTGCAGTGGGTGAAATCCACCCCAGAAGCACCACGCTTCAGCCTTTTCCTTCCCACAGAAGGAGATTCCCGGAGTTGCAGAGACGTCTTAGCAGTTAAAGGTGCTTGCTTGCAAAGCCTGATGGCCCCGGCCGGGTGCGATTCCCCAGTACCCACGTGAAGCCAGGTACACACCAGGAATTTGCCGTTCTTTCTTGGCGGCTGGAGCGCCCGCGCTCACTAGCTCTCTGCCTCTTTATCTCTCAAATAAATAAAAATATGTAAAACGTTTTAAGACAATGAGATTCCTGAGGGAAATTCCACTGCCTCGGGAGGAGGAGCACGAGCATCCGCGCCCCGCGCCCCGCGCCCCGCGCCCCGCGCCCCGCGTCCCGACCAATCCGCGGAGGCGATCCTTACCGCCCAGCCCAATGAGCGCCCGTCCTCAGAGCGCCTCTCCCCAAGCCGCCCGCTGATTGGCTGATCTTTCCGGTCGCGGCGTTGCCCTAGCAACCAGGCTGGGGACGCGGTGTCGGTGGCGGCTTCCGGGCCGCGGGCTCCTCGCCGCCGCTCGCCATGTCGGTGCGCACGCTCCCGCTGCTCTTCCTGAACCTGGGCGGGGAGATGCTCTACGTCCTGGACCATCGGCTGCGGGCGCAGAACATCCCCGGAGACAAAGCCCGCCAAGGTGAGAGGCGCCGGGTCCCGCGCCCCGGGCATGCCGCCCGCCCATCCCCCAGAGCCTTGCCCACTGGGGTCCAGATCGCCCAGTTGCACCATCTCTCTCGAAAACTACCCGTTTCCAAAACCCTTGACCACCTGGCCACGTATTCTTGGCTAGTTCCAGCACCCCCCCCAACAAGTTCAGACTCCCCATCTCTCCATGAAGCCACATAAGCTGAAGTCTTGCTCATTTCAGAAACCCCTTCTAGAAATGAAGGCTTCTCAAATCATAACAGATACGTACAAAAATGTACCGTTCCCTTCACAAGTGTTGGGAAGGAATGGCGTTATGAAGAGAGCTTCTAAAATACAAAATTACACCATACATAATTCTCATAAAAATGACCCCCCCCAAGATATTTTTTTTCTTCACCTCTCTCGGCAAACAGCTGCTTTCACCAAATTTCCTGGGATTAAATATGAGCTATTATATTTCAAACCAGAGGAGGAAAAGTTGATGCTGACATAAAGGCAATTGTCATAGACATGATTAAAACATTTATTCTCTTTAAGGCCACCCTGAGACTACATAGTGAATTCCAGGTCAGCCTGGGCTAGAGCAAGACCCTACCTCGAAAAAACAAAAAAAAAAAAAAAAAATTCTCTCCCACCCAAAAAACATTCTCTCCTACCCGTCTCCTTCCTACACTGAATAGATGTTAAGCACACATATTCAGATTTAACTCTGGTTTTTTATTTGCGTTCAAGTTCATGCATAGAGAAGAGACTTCCCGCTTGTGTTCCCCATTCATTCTGCACACTGCTTCTAAAAGGCTCTCTAAATCGCCTGTCCATTGTTCCCCCTAGAAGGCTCTCTAAATTGTCTATCCATTGTTCCCCCCACCACCACATACACACACCCTTAAAACCTGATGTCAGCTTCCCCACTGGTGTCTGGATGGAGGCCAAGTGGAGCCCTTCATGGCTTGATCTCTCACCACTGCCTGATTCCCACTTTGAATCCTAATAACACCAAACTGCTTGCAGATCCTCAGGCCTTGCCCTTCATGCCTCCATGCTTGTAATCCCCTTCCCTCCACCCTTCCCCAACCATCCTGCACCATTCAGCTCACGAATCATCTTCCTTGCCAGAGAGGGGACTCGCCATGGGGAAAGAGCCTGTCTATCTTCTCATAACACATGCTTCTCTACCTTCCCCCTTGGCCATGTTAGGCTGAAATGTGTGTGTGTTTCCTCTACTTCATCTTGGTACTCCAGCTAGCATAATGCCCAGACCAGATTAACTCAGTGCTCAGTAAAGGTTTGTTGAAAAATTGGCAGTTTGCTGTGTCATTATCATTTCTTCCTCGAGAGGCCTCTATGTTCCTTGGTTCCTCTGTGAGTTGATTTCATTCAGGCTAATGGCCTCGGTGAGGTGACCTAGGTTTCTCTACAGATTTCTCTGCATCTTGGAAGACGGTATACTGTCTTGGTAATTAAGCGGACTCTCTGGATTTGTACAGATTTAAGTCCCAATTTCAGCTTTGCCTGTTGACTAGTTGCAGTGCCTTGGTTTAACCTGCATGAAATGGTAATAATATTACATACTTGAAAGTGAAGCTGTAAGGATTGAATGAAAATGTATTTAGCATGTTTGTCACAGAAAGTGATAGATGTCTTTAGAGAAAAGGTCTGGGAAAGAGCCTGTGAATACTAAGCAATGGACTTTGTCTTCAGATGGGCATCCCAGCACTTGGGAGATTGAGACAAAGGATCACCACAAGTTCAAGGCCAGCCAGAGATACACAGTGAGACTCTGTCTCAAAAATACCAAAAAGGGGACAAGACTGGGGAGATGGTTCAAAGGATAAAGGGCTTGCTGCACAAATATAAGTAACAATTCAGATTCCTAAACGCGCATAAAAGTCAGATGCTGTGGCTGGAGAAATGGCTCAACAGTTAAGGTGCTTGCCTATAAAGCCTAATAAGCCCTGGTTCAATTCCCCAGTAGCCACATAAAGCCAGATGCACAAAGTGGCACATGCATCTGGAGTTCCTGTGCAGTGGCTAGAGGCCCTGGTATGCCCATTCTCATTCATATTCTTTCTCTCTGTCTCTGTCTCTCTCTCCTTGCAAATAAATAAATAAGGCCTATGCTACAGCAGGCATCTGTAATCTCAGTGTCCTTACAGCAAGAAGGGAGGCAGAGGCAGAAGAATTCCTGGAAGCTCCCCAACCAGCTAGCTAGCCTAGCAAATCCAGTGGTGAAAAACAGAGCTCACCTCTTGTGGAAGGTGAGGATTAATCCCCGAAGTTGTCATGCTCCTCTGACCACCACACACACATGCACACACTTAAAAGTACCAAAAGAACTATGCTTTCCAAGGAAGCCCATTATTTTGTACAACTAATATACCCTAATATAAAGAAATAGTTTTTTGAGATAGGGTTTCATGTAATCAAGGCTGGCCTTGAATTCTTGATCCCCTTTCCTCTGTCTCCTTAATGCTAGTATCATAGGTATGGGCCACAACACCCAGCCAAAAAAAGAATGTTTTGGGGGGCTGTTGAGATGGCTCAGCAGCGAAAGGCACTTTCTTGCAAAGCCTGATGGTTGGGGTTCAATTCCCTAGTACTCATGTAAAGCCAGATATACAAAGTGGCGCATGTGTTTAGAGTTTGTTTGCAATGGCAGGAGACTGTGGTACAACCATACTTATTCTGTCTCTCAAATACATAAATAAAAATAGTTTAAGGGCTGAAGAGATGGCTTAGTGATTAAGGCATTTGCCTGCAATGTAGAAGGACCAGAGTTTGATTCCCTAGTGCCGATATACAGCCAGATGCACAAGAGGGCGCATGTAAGCCAGGCGCATGCCTTTAATCCCAGCACTCGGGAGGCAGAGGTAGGAGGATCACCATGAGTTTGAGGCCACCCTGAGACTACATAGTGAATTCCAGGTCAGCCTGGGCTAAAGTGAGACCCTACCTCAAAATACAAAAAAAAAAGTCACAGTTTTTTTACATTCAGTTTTAGGGGGTTTCACACATTCATTGTACAGTTTTTGGAAAGTATCACACTATGTAAGATACTCAGTGGAGCCTGACCTAGTCCTTCTGGGCAGAGCTCACCATCAGCCCAGTCCAGTAACTGCTTTTAAAGCTACACACACACCTTCTTAATGAAACAATACTTTTCTTTCATTGAGACAGGGCTCACACTGTAGCCCAGGCTGTCTTGAAACTCATTATGTTTACTGGACTAGTCTCAAACTCTTGGCAATCCTCCTGCCTTAACCTCTGAAGTGCTAAAATTATAGGCATGGGCCACTACAGCTGGCTATCAAAACAGCTCTTCTCTTTTTTAATATTTTTATTTACTTATTTGAGAGAGACAGAGCATTGCATGTGCCAGAGCCTCTTGCCACTGCAAATGAACTCCAGATACATGTGCCACTTTGTGCATCTGGCCTTGTGTAAATATGGGGAACCAAACTCAGGCCATCAAGCTCTGCAAGCAAGCACCTTTAACCACTGAGCCATCTCCCCAGCCCCAAACAGCTTTTCAAATGAAGAACTCTTCATGCATCAAAGATTCCATTGAAACATCTTAATGCCCACACCTGTTCTACCACATGGGAAATACTGCAGTCCCCATTCTAAGTAGAAACGAAAGCCAGTTGGCCCAGGGTTACATGGCTGGCAGGAGGAGAAAATGATTTAAAAGCCCCAGGACAGGAGTCTCCTACTACTACCAGCATACCCTTAACTGCTGTGCTATGCTTCCATACCTGAAGGGACTGGATTAGAGTCTTTGCGGAGTGTCCCAGGGCAAGAAGAGAGGAAGGCTGTTACAGCTAATACAACCACTGATTTTCTAAAAGAAATGACAAAGTAGCTGGCTGGTGGAGACTGTGCAAGGGAGAAGAGCAAAGTAGAATAGGATTTTAAAAGAAATCCTATTGAGAAGTTATCCTGTATTCCACTGCATTGGGACAGATGTTTGCACACAGGCCTGCAAGCCACCAGACATGGTGAGTGAGTCCTGGTGAAAGCTTTGAATGGAAACCCTATTTCTTTGAGATGTTTTCATTATCTTATGCGACTAATTGGTCTCCTGGAGGCCATCCCTGTTCCCACAAGACCAATGCAGACATTGCTTCTCCTCCACCGTGCAGCTCAAGTTTCATACATAATGGATGGGAACCACACTCTTTATGGGTCAGCTTGTGCATGCTGCGTACTAAATGCTGTCCTGCATTTCAGCAGCAGCGGGACAGTAAAGCTGCGTGGTCTCCCTCCTGTTCTCTTAAAGCACTCACAGATGAGCCTGCTTATGTTCTGTCGACACTCCTCGTTTACAGGAGAGGACCCTGAGCCCAAGGCATGCAGATTGCAGTGCTGCACGGAACAACTAAACAGTGAGGTTCTGTTTGGATTTTTCTGGTTCAGATTTAACAACCTTGCCGTACCTCCCCTTCAAAATATAATCAAAGGCCAGGCATGATGGATTTAGGATGTTAATTCAGGAATATTTTCTTCTTTTTTTTTTTTTTTGGTTTTTTGAGGTAGGGGCTCACTCTAGTCCAGGCTGACCTGGAATTCCCTATGTAATCATCTCAGGGTGGCCTCGAACTCATGGTGATCCTCCTACCTCTGCCTCCCGAGTGCTGGGATTAAAGGCGTGTGCCACCACCACACCCGACTAGGCATACACCTTTAATCCCAGCACTGAGGAGGCTGAGGTTGGAGTATCACCATGAGTTCAAGGCCAGCCTGGGCTAAGGAGTGAGTTGCAGGTCAGGCTGGGCTAGAGTGAAACCCTGCTTTAAAAAAAAGCATGCATACATACATACATACATACATACATACATACATACATACATACATACATACATACATACATACAGTAGAGTTGGCCAAAACAAGTAAATTCTCAGGAGGTTAGAAACAGGACATGCAGACGATGGGTTCCCGCTGACAGCACTCTAGTGCCCTCTGCTGGTACCATGTGTCATTGCTACCTAGAGCATCCCAGAGCTTGCTGCCTGCAGAGTCGCTGTCCCTGAGAGAAGATGAGCCCCCTCGGCACCACTGTTCCCAAACTCATTGCCAAGAGGGCAGATATCAGGAGCCTAGCCTCTCGTGCCGGGCCACAGAGAAGTGTAAGCAGTAGCCACTATCTCTAAGAGACCAGCCTTACACTACATTCTCTCCAGCAGACTGCAACCCTTCCCTCTCCTGCAGTCCTGGGGATTGAACCTATGAGGCAGGCACCCTTCCACTGAGGTGCCACCCCAGCCCTTGTCAGTTTTAATATAGGGTCTCACTAAATTGCCCAGGCTAGCCCTAGGGTGACAGGCCTGCACCTGCTCAGTCTCATAGAGCTGTTCCTACTGTATATTGAGGCCGTGCCGGTGTGTATCGAAGACAAGGAAGTGTTTTAAGTGTTACTTCAGAAACACCCCCAAATATTGACATGGCAAAGGTTTCCAAAAATACCATTGATCAGAAAATGTTTTTCAAGTCCTGAAGAGATAGCTAAGCAGTTATGGCACTTGCCTGAAAATGTTTTTTACATGTGGATATGTGTAAAACTTATTAATCAGGGGGTATTCTAGATTTGAAATTTGCCCCCAATACAAGGAAAGGATAAAGTTGTGTATGTGTGTGTGTGTGTGTGTGAGAGAGAGAGAGAGAGAGAGAGAGAGAAAGAGATAGAGAGAGAGAGAGATTTTTGTTGTGGCTTTTTTGGATAAAGTTGTTTTTCAGGGCTGACTGTATATCTCAGTGCCTAAAGCATGAACATTCAGTCCCCAAAACTGAACAAAAAATTATTTTTCATTCGTTATCAGTGGTGTACTAGGAAATGGAAGCAGAGGCCGGGCATGGTGGCGTACACCTTTAATCCCAGCACTGGGGAAGCAGAGGCAGGAGGATCAAAGTGAGTTCGAGGCCACCCTAAGGCTACATAGTCCAGTTCAGCTTGGGCTAGAGTGAGACCCTACCTCAAAAAAAAAAAAAAAGATGGAAGTAAAAAAAAAGCTAGCCAAGTGTTTGATATTTATTATCCACTTATCCCCACAACAACACTTTGAGGTAGACGCCATTTTGATCCCCATTTTACAGATGAGGAAACAGGTTCAGTAAATCACTTGAAGTTTATATAACTAGTAAGGGATCCGTAGACATATCATAGAGGGTCTTGATTCTCATAGTTTTTGCTAACTTCTGGTTCTTGGGCTCTCCCTGTCTGCCTATCTTCAGGGTTCCTTTGTAGTGGTCCTTCACTAGTTCCTCCTACGTAAAAGTAAAGCCAAAACAAATACCATTTTCATTTTTTTCCTTTTCATTCACATTTCAAGTTTCTGATTTGCACGGTCTAATTACAGAAGGGGAGATCTTACATTAACAGAAGATCAGCCTGTCTGGGGATATAGCCCAGGGATAGAGTGCTTCCCTAGTATATGCTAGGTCCTAGGTTCAGTTCCCACCGCTGAAAACAACAAAATCAGATCATAACACAAACAAACTCCCTTTTCTGCCTGCTTTCGAAATTAATCTTCCATTGGGGACTAGTGTTAAAAGGCTGCTTTGAGTGCTGTGTTTTCTTGTAGTGCTGGGAAACATGGCTCCTGGAACCTTCCAAGAGGAGCCCCAAGGTAGCTAGCTAGCTCCCCTGGGCTTCCTCTTGCCCTAGGCTACTCTCATGAGACTTAGCCTTTCCTCGGTGTTTCTGGAACTTGTCATTTATCCAGATTTGAAAGCTCTTAAACTTTTTTAAAGGTTTCCAATGGAGAGGACATACTCCCGTGAGAAATTAAATGCAAACATAAAAAATGGTTCATAGGCCAGATAATTGGAACTGGTATTTTTAAATCCTCCATGCAAATAATGTTCTTGCTTCCTGAACTGGTGTTTTCTTTTTATATGCTTCATGTAGATGAATGGACAGAGGTGGACAGAAAACGAGGTATGCTATTTCTGGACTGCATGCATTCAGTCTGCACTCACAGGTTCACCCGCTCCATTGTCAGGGGCTTAAAGTGGAACCGCTCTGAATATTTTTAAGTAAGAACATGGGCACAAGTTTCTCTTTAGCTGAGGCATTGGGTACATTCAAAGGAATTATATAAGATGAAAACTAAGCAAACTTTGGCCAACAAAAGCCACAGTGCACTGAAGGGACCTTCTCTTCTTGGCTCCAAGCTTTACAGGGACACCTGGGGCAGTCGCTCCACTCCTGGGCAGGTTGTCCTGTTTGGTAGTCCTAAACTAACTTAGACTAACATGTAACCAAAGATTTGTGCTTCAACATGAGTGACTCTCCCAAGCCCACAACCGAGAATGATGGAAGCATGTGACTGCATGGCTGCGGGAGTGGGCAGAAGGCATGGGATCCTGCATGCATTGTGGCCTTCTGTAAGTTGTTGGTGTCGCCTCACCCACAGGTAGCTGCAGTCCTAACAAGGTGAATTGTTCTGAATAGGACCTTAGCTTTTCTCAGTCTGTACATGTCATGGGTGCCTCCCTTCATTGCACATGTGGGTATGGTGAAGCCCATTAGCAGTCATCCTCAATATGGTGAATTCTCTTACCACTCCAAATATACCAGCAATGCATTATGTGTGTGTGACTTAAATGCATACATGTATATAGTACTATATATATAGTATATTGAGCAGACTCAATAGAATGAAACAGACTGACCCCTTCCTAATTTCAACTCCACCCCCATCTGTGTGACCTTAGGTTTTAGGTTGGGGTGTTTGTTTTTAGGTAGGGTCTCACTCTAGGCCAGGCTGACCTCAACAGTGATCCTCCTACCTCTGCCTCCCAAGTGCTGGGATTAAAGGTATGCACCACAACACCTGGCAGACCTTAGATTTTTAAACTCTCTTAAATTCAGTTTTCCTCTTCAAAAGAATGAGGATAATTTAGAGTTGTCTTGGAGTTTAAATGAGGCGTGCATGGAAAGTTCTAAGCCCAGTACCTGCTTAGGATTCAAACCATGGTAACCATCCAAAATAGTTTCCTCGCTTCTCTCTTTTAACCTTGGCTCCAAATTGCATATCTCCATAAACAAATGATTTTCTGGCATGCATAATTAGTCAAAACTGTATTGCTTTCATCAAGATAATTATTTCATCAGACTGGGTTCACAGGGAAGCCTAACTAACGTACCTGACACACTTATTATATTTCACAACTATCTTGTGACACTTCTCTTGAGCAATTTTTGGCCCATCCTTTGATGCCTGGCAGAATTTCATTGTGAAGTGTGGATATTGAGGGCTTTTCATGTATGTAAGTTACTGAAGCTTATTTTAGCCCAAATGTTCAAAAGTAATCAGCAGAAACTGACTTTCTCATCTAAGCTCAAAGCTGGGAGCCTCATGTTGAGAGCCTAGTTACCAGCCCTTCTGATGTACTTGTGAAAAACCCCTTCTGGGTTGGGGAGATGACTCAGAGGTTAGAGGTGCTTGCTTGTAAAGCCTGTTGGCCTAGCTTTGATTCCCCAGTACCTAGATAAAACAAAATGAAAAATGTGGCACGTATATCTAGAGTTTGCAGCAGCAAGAGGCCCTAGAATACCCATACTTACACACAAATAAATAATTAAACATTATTTGGGAAAAGAAAGAAAAATCTGGGCTGGGGAAATGGGAAATGGTTCAGCAGTTAAAGGTGCCTGGCTTGTAAAGCCTGCCAGTCTAGGGTTCAGTTCCCCAGTACCCACGCAAAGCCAGATACCAATGTGGCACATGCATCTAGAGCTCCTTTGCAGCAGCAAGATGCCCCAGTGTGCAATTTCTCTCTCTCTCTCTCCTCTCTCTCTCTTCCTCCCTCCCTCCCTCCCTCCCTCTCTCTCCCCCTCTGTCTCATAGATAAATAAAAATATTTTTATGAGAGAGAGGCAAATAGAAAGAGAGAATGGGCACCAGGGCCTCTAGCCATTGCAAACGAATTCCAGATGCACGCACCACCTTGTGCATCTGGCTTTATGTGGGTACTGGAGAGTCAAACCCCAATCCTTAGGCTTTGCAGGCAAGCACCTTAACTGCTGAGCCATCTCTCCAGCCCTAAAAAAATATTTTTTAAAAAGAAGAAACAAAAGCCGGGCGTGGTGGCGCACGCCTTTAATCCCAGCACTAGGGAGGCAGAGGTAGGAGGATCACCATGAGTTCAAGGCCACCCTGAGACTACATAGTGAATTCCAGGTCAGCCTGGGCTAGAGCGAGACCCTACCTCAAAAAACAACAAAAAAAATAAAAAATACTTTTTAAAAGAAAAATCCCTTCCCTCCCAGCCCTATTCTCTTCCCGATGTCCTCTTCCAGTACATTCCACCTCATGAAAGGATGCACAGCTGATGGCTCTAGCAGGAGAGGAGATGTTCTAGTGAGAGACACTTGTACCCTTCCCTCCAGAGTATCCAAGCACTGGACCCCAAGAATCTCGTGCTAGATGAAGGAAAAAGCTGAAGTCCTGTCATCACGCAGAGAAGAAACTTGCCTTGTAAAGAGATTTCACACGGTTCTGACACCTCATATCACCTAACATTAACATTTGCTTATAGTCTGGCTTTTGTCTCATCTTTTCTATAAAAGTGTACATAAAAGACAGAGAGAAATTAGTCTTTCCTCCCTGGTTTGGACAAACTATAAATACATCTGTATTCCTTTACCCATTTCAGCTTCCACATTTTTTAATTCATTTTTTAAATTATTTGTTTATTATTTGTTAGCAGAAAAGGAGATAGAAGAGACAGACAGAAAGAATGGGCATGTCAGAGACTCCAGCTGCTGCAAACAAACTCCAGATGCATGCACCATTTTGTGCATCTGGCTTTATGTGGGCAATGGGGAATCAAACTTGGGTCGTTAGGCTTTGCAGGCAAGTGCCTTAACCGTTAAGCCATCTCTTTAGCCCCAATTTTGTTTTTATCCAGGGAAATTATGCTGTGTGGAAGATTGAATCAATCTAAGTGGTCAGTAACAAAGGGAGACTAAGGGTCTGACTAAAACCACTGCTCAGGTGTGACGACGATGATGTGGGCTCTCTCTCTCTGGGGCATTATCTCCTTCCTCTGTATGCCTGTGGTATTACCTCAGGGTAGAGAACACAGCAGACTTGCCTCAGCCAAGTGCTAGGTAAGCAAATTGTGAGAAGAGAATGTGTTAATGTGTATCTGCACACTTTCCAAGGAATGGAGTGTGAGGTAGGATCCCCGGGGCCATGAAACTTCCATTTCTTTTTTGGAGGCTTACATATGCACTGCTCAGCTCACAGGGAAAGATCTTGCTGGCCCTGCTCTCAGCTCAACATTGTGTAGGTCTGTCTGGTACAGGAGCCATGATGAGACATAGCTTCTTCACTTCCCTGGGGAAAGGCTTTTGTTTTGCTTTTTGCCTTGCTGAAGAAGTAGCTAACAGTCACCTGGGATTCCTTTAAAACTGATATATTTGGAGGAAGCTCTTTTCCTGGATCCTTAACAGAGATCAAAACCCTAGAGAAATGACTCAACTCTTTGTTAAGCCTTAACCCAACCATGGCTGGCAAGGAATGCTTTAACTTGAATTCTTCCTCTCGATCCTCCAGAGACTGTACTACTACTTTCTTTGCCGCCATTAGGAGAAATGACTTAGCAGTTAAGGCCCTTGCCTGCCTGATTTCGAGTCCCCAGTACCCACATAAAGCCAGATGCACAAAGTGGCACATGTATCTGGAGTTGATTTCCCACTAACAGCTGGACTCCATGGCATACCCATTCTCTCTGTCTCTCCTCTCTCTGTCTCTCTCTCTTTCTTTCTCTCTCTGCTTGCATATAAATAAATATTTTTTAAAAAAGAAAGTTCTTGTTTTTAATTTTTATTTATTTGAGAAAGAGAAAGAGACAGAGAATAGAATGAGCGAGTCAGGGCCTCCAGCCACTGCAAATGAACTCCAGATGCATGCACCACCTGTGCACCTGGCTTTATGTGGGTACTGGGGAAGCGAACGCTGGTCTTTCTGCTTTATAGGCAAACGCCTTAACTGCTGAGCCATCTCTCCAGCCCAAGAAAGCTCTTTTTTTCCCTGAGGACACATGTGGCTTTTCAGTTATACTTGTTTTCCTTGCAGATTGTACATTTTATGTATAGATTTTGGGAAGAAAAAAGTTAGAAATCCAGTTGACTGCAGGTCCTTGCTTGTTTTAGTTAAAGGGAAAAGTCAGGCCTGAGGACAACCCAGAAAGGTTCCTGTGTCTCCAAGCTGCCCAAGTGGCGGGATGTTAAGGGATAGCAGAGGTGGCTTGAAATCCTCAGAAGTGGGAATGCCTGTGCTGTCAGGGGTCTTCCTCTCTGAGTAACAAATGGAGTATAGAGTAAAATCCAAAGGTCAAGTGTGAGTTCAAGAGTTCTTTAAGGTGGCTGGGCAGATGGCTCAGCAGTTAAGGAATTTGCCTGCAGAGCCTAACAACATGGGTTCAGTTTCCTAGTACTCACATAAAGCCTAGTGCACCAAGTGGTACATGCATCTGGAGTCCCTTCACAGTGGCTGGAGACCCTGGATCATCCATTCTCTGTGTCTGTCTTTCTTCCTCCCTCCCTGCAAATAAATAAAAATATGTTTAAATATCTTGTTGTCAACTGGGTATTGTGGCACACACCTTTAATCCCAGCACTGGGGAGGTTAGAGGACCACCTGAGTTCAAGGTCAGACTGGACTAAAGCAAGACCCTACCTTTAAAAAAAAATCTTGTCAATAAAAGTTTTTTCAAATATCTAAATGAACAAAGACCTAAAATTATAGGCATGTTGGTTTGCACGATCCTTTTATTCTCAGCAGGTGAAAATGTTTATTTGAACAACAGGATAAGCTATATTACTACAGCATAAAATCAGAATTACAGATCATATGTAGAAATTATCCTAAAATAGAGCTGTCTGAAGGGCATGTCTTGCAGAAACATTAAAAATGTTTTCATCTCTAACCAGTGGGTAGTCATGCCTATTTTCATAAAAATGGTTTATAAAAATGTAAATTACCATTGTCCCAGTTTTATGAAATTTAATTTTAAGTAAAAAATGTTTATACTTGCTTGAAAGAAGGATATGTATGCTATTTCTCATTTTTAAAGAAGTGTTCTAATAGAAAATGCTTGTAAGACTCTTTTTTTAAGAGTTTCCTTATCATAAAGATAATAAGAGGGGTTGATATCCTCTAAAGTATGACCTTCTTGGACGTTGTCCTGAAAGGATGTCACAGCACCCCTAAGCTCTACTTCCCAGTGCGACAGCTGGGGGAGAGTCTCCCAGGGCTCTGGTTTCTCCAAGCACATTGTATCCCAGCACCCCAGGCCTAGCTGCCCCAAATACCCAGAGAAACTTCTAAGGATGTCTTCCAGTACCTTCCCAGCTCAGCCCGATTCTCTCTTATCTCTGCAGTTCTCAATGACATCATTTCAACCATGTTTAACAAAAAGTTTTTGGAAGAGTTGTTCAGACCCCAAGAGCTCTTCTCCAAGAAGGCCCTGAGGACTGTCTACGACCGCCTGGCTCATGCCTCCATTATGAGACTGAACCAGGCCAGCATGGATAAGGTGAGCAGACAGCAGCTCAGTCAGCTTATCCCATTTCTTGTACTTTGGTGGATGACTGGAGATGGGTAAGATGGGATCTTTATATAATGATGCCTTGCGAGAAACAAGGACTTGAAACAGGAGCAGTGGTTGGATTGGACAGGATATCCAAAGTCATCCTCACCAGCCCGTTGCTTACGTCATTTCACCTGACCAAAGAGACTACTGCTGTTCAAGCCCGTAGTGATGAACCCTGGAATACATGTCCCCTAATTCAACACTCAACCCCCTAAACTTTAATTCTAGAGACAGGAAAGAGAGAAGATAAGAAAGGGCAGTTGTTGGTAGGGTAGATAAGATCAAAGCATGACATTTCACAGTGAAAATCACTAATATATACACATTCATTAATATAATGTTTCACAAAAAAAATTTAATTATATTTCAAAAAAATACTTTTTTTTTTCTGTTTTCCAAGATAGGGTTGCATTCTAGTCCAGGCTAACCTGGAATTTACTAAGTAGTCTCAAGCTGGCCAAGTGCTGGGATTAAAGTTGTGCACCACCAAGCCAAGCAAAAGAAAAGACTTTTTGTTTTGTTTTGTTTTTTTGTTTTTGTTTTTGTTTTTCAAGGTAGGTTCTCACTCCAGCCCAGGCTGACCTGGAATGCACTCTGTAGTCTCAGGGTAACCTTGAACTCATGACTATTCTACTTCTGCCTACCAAGTGGCAAATATTTTTTTTGAAAAGCAAATTAAGAGTCTTCAATCTTTACTTATAATATAAATATTTTTTCATTGGGAAACAAATTATTGGGAGGCTGTGATTTTTAAAGTGATAACTCACATAACTGAATAGCACAGGACAAACAAATCTGTTGAGAAGTCTGAATAATCGATGTCACTATTCTGCCCTCTGGGAGGAAGAGCACATCTGCCCCTCCTGACACACTTGCCAGGGGCAGCTTGGGAAAGAGGGAAAAACAGAAACCCAAAAGCCTTTCTCAAGCAATGATCATGGTCCTCACCCCAGTGATGGGCACATTGATATGTACCGTGCATGACGTGACAAAAGTGGCACTTCACCTCTGTGGTCCTCTCCTCAACAGCCCAGCAGAACTGAGAAAAACATCAGACTTGGTAGCATTGTTATGCTGCAAAATACTTACCTGAACAGTATTTAAAACCATCCAGGTCAGCCAGATGTGGTGCCCCACACTTTTAATCCCAGAGCTCGGGAGACTGAGGTAGGAGGATCACTGAGTTTGAGGCCAACCTAGGATTATAGAATGAGTTCCAGATCAGCCTGGGCTAGAGTGAGAGCCTGTTTTGATAAAACAAGCAAACAAAAAAAACATCAAGGTCACCAAGAAGAGTCAGAGAAACCTTCATAGCCAAGAGAGTCCAGGAAGACCTGATGGCCCAATGTGGTATACTGGAGAGATCCTGGCACAGCACAGCATGCTAATGAGGCTTTTTTTTTTTTTTTGAGACTGGGTCTCATGTAGTACAGGCTGACCTTAAACTCCTTATGTAGCCAAGGATGACCTTGAACTTCTCCTCCTGCCTCCATTCCCAGAGTGCTTGAATTACAGGTAAATTCCACCAAACCAGTTTAGGTGGTGCTGGAGATGGAAGCCAGGGCTTCCATCATGCTAGCAGGCATTCTGCCAACTGAGCCACAGCCCCAACCCTTAGATGCTGGAATTACAGGCACTGAATAAGTATAGACTTTACTTAATTCAAAGAATAATAATTCCTTTTCAACTTCATTTTGTAAATATTTTTTTAAGTTATGACACTAGGTAGTAGGTATGCAGAATCAACACTCACTTCTTACTGGTTCTAGAAGCTTCAGGGAAACTAGTTTTATCTGTGCTTTCTTACCTACTACCATTTTCTCTTTGTTAAATATTTTTATTTATTTGTTTATTTATTTGAGAGCAGATAAGGAAAGAGTATGGGCATGCCAGTGCCTCTTGCCACTGCAAACAAACTCCAGATGCATGTGCCATCTTGTGCATGTAGCTTTACATGGGTGCTGGGGAACAAATTCAGACCAGAAGGCTTTGCAGTTAAGCACTTTAACTGCTGATCCATCTCCCCCAGCCTCTCCCTGGCATTTTCCTTTGGAAAGGTACTTTATCTCTGAGTCCATTTTCTCACTAACATGGGAACCCCTTCCTTGGCCCACCTATGGAAATGGCAGCCATCTCCTGCTCAGCTTCATGACTGCCCTCAGACCTCTCATGAAGCCCAGGGTTATCAAGAGGACCAAGAAACTCATTGGCACCAGTCAGCCAGATATGAGGAAAGTACTGACAGATGTGAAGACAATTGAAGGTCCAGTCCTCGTTTGTTCTTAGTTTGGGTTTTTCCTGGTGCCAGGTATTGAACCCAGAGCCTCACACATGCTAGGCAAGCACTCCATTAAGCTATAACCGTGTGCCCCACACTGGTGACAGGAGCAACAGGAAAATAAAGCACTTGTGTTCAGTGTCTTCCAGAAGGAACTGGAAATGCAGCCAACTTCAACAAATATTCCCATGCTGAGGCTCACAATATTTCCTTTAAGAACTGCAAGGTCGGGCTGGAGAGATGGCTCAGCGGTTGGGGCACTTGCCTCCAGTGCCTAAGAGCCCAGGTTTGGTTCCCTGGGGCCCGCATGGGCCAGACCCACAAGATGGTGGCCCTGGTGCTTCTCTCTCTCTCTCTCTCTCTCTCTCTCTCTCTCTCTCTCTCTCTCTCTCTCTCTCTCTCTGCTTGAAGGTGAATGAATGAAATATTTTAAAAAATATATTTAAAAAGCAGCCCAGCTGAAGGCACCAATTCCGGTGTCAGGCTGTGTAGGAAAGATGGCTTCCTTGCAAAGCCTGCCAGTCTATGTTCAATTCCCTACTACCCACATAAAATCCAGACACATCTGGAGTTCCTTAGCAGTGGCAGGAGGCCCTGGCATGCCCATACACTCTCTCTTTCTCTCATTCATTTATATATAATTTTTGTTTTTGAGGTAGGGTCTCACTCTAACCCAGGCTGACCTGGAATTCACTATGTAGTCTCAAGGTGGCCTTGAACTCATGGCTCTCCTCCTACCTCTTACCTCTGCCTCCCGAGTGCTGGGATTAAAGCCGTGCACCACCACGCCTGGCTAAGATATATTTTTTTAATTCTCTACAAAAAAAAAAGAAAGAAAATGAATAAATGCACATTTTATTTGTGTTTAAGACCGATAAAAGGCCAGGCGTGGTGGCGCATGCCTTTAATCCCAGCACTCAAGAGGCAGAGGTAGGAGGATTGCTGTGAGTTCGAGGCCACCCTGAGACTACATAGTGAATTCCAGGTCAGCCTGGGCTAGAGTGAGACCCTACCTCGAAAAAACCCCCCCAAAAAAAATGGAGCTGGGGACTGGAGTGATGGCTCAGCGGTTAAGACACTTGCCTGCACAGACTAAAGACCCGAGTTCAGTTCCCTGTCAGTAACATCATCCCTGTCCCTGGTGCTAAGCTGAAAGTGCTACAGTCTTCTTGGACCATCCTCACTCTCATCCCCAAAACTGAGTCAGGCAGTATTGACAGCTTTTCTGAGTATCCCATGATCCCCCATGCCCTGCCCTTTCCATTTCCACCATTTTTTTCTAGGTCTTAAGTCTGGCTTAGTCCAGCACCATGTTGTCCACTTGTGCTATCAGCTAGGAGGAGCCAGGTCGCATCTCATCAGATTGACCAGTGTCACTTAATCACCACTTTTACCTTGCCTGCTAGAAATCTCAGTAGCCCCTAACGTCTACCACATCCAGTTTAAATCATTGTGCCTGGCTTCCCAACCCTCTTAATATTCTTCCCCTCCTCCCTAACATGAGCTCTTCTCAAGCCATTCCCTCTCTCCCTCAGGAAATTACATGCTGCTTGCCACTTCCAAGCTCTCGGCTAGGATGCCGCTCCTCTCCCCTCAGCCGCTCCATATCCATCCATATCCAATCAGAAAGCCTGTCATTACCATCTTTTTTTTTTTTGTTTTGTTTTGTTTTTTCGGGGTAGGGTCTCACTCTAGCCCAGGCTGACCTGGAATTCACTCTGTAGTCTCAGGGTGGCCTTGAACTCATGGTGATCCTCCTACCTCTGCCTCCCAAGTGCTGGGATTAATGGCGTGCGCCACCGCACCCAGCATCCATCTTGATCCTCACCAACTTCTCCTGCTCGTCCCTCCTAGACATTTACAGCACGTGTGGAGCTTGTTATCTTAGTGTTGCTCAGCATTTAAAGGTATTTTGGGGGGCTGGAGAGATGGCTCAGTAGTTAAGGTGCTTACCTGTAAAGCCTAAGGATTGGGGTTTGACTCCCCAGTACCCACATAAAGCCAGATGCACAAAGTGGCCCATGCATCTGGAGTTCATTTGAAGTGTCAAGGGGCCTTGGCACACCCATTCGCTCTCTCACTCATATTCTCTCTCTCTCTCCTTGCAAATAAATAAAATATTTTTAAGTGTTCTTTGGGCCAGGCTAATCCCAGCACTTGGGAGGCAGAGGTAGGAGGATCACTGTGAGTTTGAGGCCAGCCTGAGACTACATAGTGAATTTCAGGTCAGCCTGGGCTAGAGCCAGACCCTACCTCGAAAAACCAAAATAAATAAGGTGGAAAGCAAGTAAAGAAGACACCCAGGGTTCAATTCCCTAGTACCCATGTTAAAGCCAGACATACAGAGTGGCACAGGCACTTGGAGTTTGCCCTGGCATGTCTGTAATTTCTCATTCTCTCTCTTAAATGTATTTTTAAATTTTTTTATTAAATGTATTTTTTTAAATCCCCAACCAACTAGCCATCTAACCAATAAGCATCCCACCTTTTTGGTGTGTATGTATATGGTTGTATGTATGTGGAACATGTGTGTGTGTGTGTGTCTGTGTGAGGGGCAGAGATTGAGTGTCTTTTTTAAAAAAATATATTTTGGGGGCTGGAGAGATGGCTCAGCGGTTAAAGCACTTGCCTGCAAAGCCCAATGACTCAGGTTCAATTCCCCAGTATCCACGTAAAGCCAGATGCACAGTGGCACATACAACCTGACTTCTTTGGAGTGGCTAGAGGTCCTGGTGTGCCCATTCTCTCTTGCTCTGTCTCTCTTCTCTCTATCTCTCTCTGCTTGCAAATAAAAAAAATATTTCTAATATAATATATTATATATAAATATATATAAAATATGTATTTTTTTACTTATTTGCAAAGAAAGAGAAATAGAAGAGAAACAGATAATGGTCACACTAGGGCCATCAGCCATTGCAAATGGACTCCAGATGCATGCACTACTTTGTGTATCTGGCTTTACCTGGGTACTAGAAAATTGTACTCGGGTCATTAAGTTTTGCAAGCAAGCACCTTAACCACTGAGCAATCTCCCCAGCTACTGATTTTTTTTTCTGAGATAGGCCCTCATTCTGTAGCTGAATGTGAACTCTTGATCCTCCTGCCTTGATCCTTCCAGGTTGCAAGGGTTACAGATGTATACCACCACACCCTGCCATATCTGTTCATGCATAGTTGTACAACTTTGTACCTGCCACTTTGATACATACCAGTGCCCCCATAATGTTAGAAAATTAAGAAGGTTTTGTTTTTTCAAGGTAGGGTCTCGCTCTAGCCCAGGCTTACCTGGAATTCACAAAATTCACTAAGTACTTTCAGGCTGCCTTGAACTCACAGTGATCCTCCTACCTCTGCCTCCCAAGTGCTGGGATTAAAGGTGTACACCACCACACCCAGCTTGGCAATATTTTTTTACAGGTGAGAAAACTCAGGTTGAAAAAGATGAAGAAATTTCTTCAGGGCTAGGGCCATCGCTCAGTGGTAGAGCACTTACTAGCAAGCACAAGACCCTGTGTTCCATTTCAGAACCATAGGGGAGAAAAGAGGGCCTATAATACCTGAGGTGGGAGTATTACCATGAACTCAAGGCCAGCCTGGACTATATACAGTAAATTCTAGGAAGGAAAGAAAGGAGAAAAGAGGAGGGGGAGAGGAAGGAGATTCCTGCAGATTCCTTCAAACCTAGTGCACAGTCCAGAACCCACAGTGTCAACATTGTTTCATATGTTTCCCATCAGTAATTCCTGGATGAACCCTGGCTTGCCCAGGGGTGGCCTGCTATGAGCCTGTTGTCCTAGCTTCATTATTTACATCACCCTTTGTTACTCTCTGAAGTGCCCTGGCTTGGCACTGTGTGGTAAGCCCAGAGCTGGTTTTCCATAGACACTTCACTGCTGGGGTCCTAACAGCTGTTTTTATACTCCTGTTTATTTTGTTTGCGTGTCAACAGCTCTATGACCTGATGACCATGGCTTTCAAATATCAAGTATTGCTGTGTCCCCGTCCCAAGGATGTACTTTTGGTCACTTTCAACCATTTAGATGCCATCAGGGGATTCATCCAAGACTCCCCGGCCATCCTGAATCAAGTGGATGAGACATTCCGACAGCTGATAGAAGTAAGAGTATCCCCATTGTATCTCCTGTAGCCTCAGTTCCTGTTCTCGTGCCACTTTAAGGAGAGGCACATTTTATGACTGACAGCAGAATAGGAAGTATCAAAACCTTCCACTCGCCCAGAATCCTAAAAACCTATGCATATCCATTTTGTTAATATAATAGACATTATCATCTTGGCCCTCTACTGTGACCTTTGTAACTGAGAAAGCAGTGAGAGAGAATAGAGCTGTTTTCTGCTGACCTCTGAAAGGGATTTAGAGGTGGGTGTCTGCTAACTCATGGGGAACAATCTCTTCAGGAAAGATGGCCTGTGAAGAATAGCACATAGCAAGGTCTGCCCATTGGGGAGGGAGGGTGCTGGCACTCCCACTGCCAAGCTCTCTGCTTATCTGGCTCTCACCCCTGAGTGCCACCACCTGTCCCCACAGCTCTTAGCCCAGTGGAAAGTGAAGTGCTTCTCTCTGCCTTGCCTTGGCAGATGTATGGCTCTCTCTCTGCTGGGGAGTTCCAGCTGATCCGGCAGACACTTCTCATGTTCTTCCAAGACCTGCACATCCGGGTAAGTGAGAAGCTGTGAACCCCTTACAGCTGGGGCCAGTCATCAGGACACAGTAGGGGCCAGCTAGTGATGCCCGTTATGATTTGAGTCCATGGTAGTATTCGGATAATAGATTCCAACAGGTTGTTTTGTTTTATTTTGTTTTGTTTGCCTTGAAGTGGTACAGGGCAGGGAATGCACACCAGGGTTTCTTACTGCTGCTGTGAATGCCCCCTTTTTTGTTTGTTTGATACAAAATAGAATGGAACCTGGGCCATCAGGCTTTGCAGGCAAGCACCTTCACTGCTGAGCCATCTCCCCAGCCCCACCTAAGCAGTTTTTCATGGACCACCAAGACAATGTTACCATTCTTCCCCAACTACCTAAGTGTCATCCCTTGCTTCTTCAGAGGAAATGTGCTCTTGAGGACTAACCTGACCCAATTCCAACCTTTTCTTGAGCCTTGTCAGCCTTGACTCCCCAGCATCAGACCCCAACAGGAGTCCCACCTTCCCTGGGCTTTCAGTGCTCCATCGGTTCTGGCTCCCCTCAGATCCCCTGAATGACTCAGTGTGTCTCCCTCCTGCGGCCAGGCTGCCACTCTTGGCACTGTGGGGACCTCTTTCCTTTCTGCTTTGGCACTCCCTTCTTTGACTGTAACATCTAAGTCAAACCTCTACTGTACCCTGCCTTCCCTTTCCCCCAGCCTCCCAGAAACTCCATGAGGAGGCCCACCAGGCCTACAACTCCATTTGGCTAACTAAACTAATTCAAGTGCAAACTTCTGTTGAGGGCATGGTCTTCCTGCCATTCCTTCCTTCTACTCATTTGCCTCAGAACCAGAGTCCCCTTCTTTTTTTTTCTTTTCTTTCTTTTTTTTTTTTTTTTTTGTTTTGTTTTTCAAGATAGAGTCTCACTCTAGTCCAGGCTGACCTGGAATTCACTATGTAGTCTCAGGGTGGCCTTGAATTTACGGTGATCCTCCTACTTCTGCCTCCTGAGTGCTGGGATTAAAGGCGTGTGCCACCACTCCCGGCTCCAGAGTCCCCTTCTTTGACTTCATCCAATTTGCCTCTAATGTGGCTAGGGGCTGTACCTGCTGCAGCCATTTCCTCCTCCATTCCTACAGCCAGAAAGAAGCCTAGCCTAGGTTCAGGTTTGTTTGTTTTGTTGGGTTTTTTGTTTTTTGATTTGTTTGATTGGGTTTTTTGTTTTTTTCAAGGTATGGTCTCCCTCTAGCCCAGGCTGACCTGGAACTCACTCTAGTCCCAAACTGGTCTCCAACTCACAGAAATCCTGCTTCCTCTGCCTCCCAAGTGCTGAGATTAAAGGCATGCGCCACCACATCCAGCCCAAGTACTGTTTTTTGTTTCCTTTAAATGCCTGGGATCAAGCCCAGGCTCCTTTGAATACTAGGCAAGTGTCCTATCATTGAGCTGCAACCCCAGCCTGGCTTCATTTCTTCCCAGGTACTCCTTTTTCTTCCTGCCCTGCCTACTCCAAACAATTCTATCTAAAGCTCATGTCTCTTGGACAAGACTTTCTTCTTTCCCATAACTGAGCAATCTAAGCTGGGAAGATGGCATGCTGTCAAGCAAGCCTGGGCTCTGATGGAGACACCTGCAGCACTGGCTCTGTGACCTTGAGCAAATCATTGCTCTTGTGGCTTAGTTTCATCTGAAAAGTAGAAATGACAAGACCTAATTTAGAGTTTGCCAGGATTAACTGAAGCGGCATATGTAACGTGTGTTTGCTTTGTAGAAGGCTATGCAAAAAACTGGTCCCAGTGGCACCTCCTAGAATGGGAACTGTGTGGAGGATAAAGACCACAGAGGGACAGACACCCTTCTGCACACTTGGGACTTCATCCCTGTGTGTAAGTCACACAGGAAACCAAAGGCAAGAAGAGGAGTAGAGTATGTTAGTGCCTGATTGTATTTCCCTTCCATGATCCAGGGAAGACAAATAGATCTTTTTTTTTTTTCAATATTACACTCCACTTTATTTTGTTTATTTATTTGCAAGGAGAGAGAAAGAATGTGTGTACCAGGGCATCTACCCATGCAAATGAACTCCAGATGCATGTACCACTTTATGCTATTGGCTTTACATAGGTACTGGGGACTTGAATCCAGGTCATTAGGCATTGCTGGCCAATGCTTTAACTGCTGAGCCATCTCTCCAGCCCTGACAAATAGATTTCTACTTTAATGCCAGTTTTATTTTATTTTTTTGGTTTTTCAAGGTAGGGTCTCACCCTAGCCCAGGCTGACCTGGAATTCACTATGTAGTCTCAGGGTGGCCTTGAACTCATGGTGATCCTCCTACCTCTGCCTCCTGAGTGCTGGGATTAAAGGCATGTGCCACCACGCCTGGCTTCCAATTTTATTTTTAACTCGGCACAAATAATTTTTATTTTCTGTGGATGGAGCAAGAATACATGAATATAAATTAAGATTTCTAATAGTCATGGATTAAAATGTGAAAATACAAAAGTACAATTAAGATTAAGTTTTATAACACATTTAAAATTAATTTTAACATACTGAAAATTTTGCTTAGTAGTGTTATAAAGGCCATGCATATTTAGACATCTTTTACGGATGGTAGTAATACCAACAGCCATATTGATTTTTCAATTCTGACCAGATAGAATTCATTATAATGAAAAGGCATGCTTAATCATAATTCTAAAGCAAAATCATTAAAATGTAGTAAATCACAAAATATATTAAACTTAAACTGCTAAGTGGGCAGCCAACGAAACCACAAAATGTTTTTCACAGGAGTAGGAATGGCGGTCTTAGCGGTCTTCTGCGGCGTCTGCTGATGTGTAGCATCTGGGTGCTTTTCCATGTCTGTTCGCCCAGGCTTTCTGCTCAGCTGCAGTTTGTAATTGCCTATACAGATTTTCTGTTTTCAAAATAGTCTTGATAGTTTTTAGATTTGTTAGCAAAGCCAACTAAATCAAGAAATCACAGCTCTGCTCTAATAACGCCTTGCTTATCATTTAACCAAAGTAATTACAATCTGTTTTGCAGTATCCAAGCGCTCTTTCATGTCACCAAACATGAGGCATCCTTCACGTGTATCATGATCTGCACAGAGACTGTGCCAAGGCCAGTTCCAGTTGGGAGCCTCAGCAGTCAGCTGTACCCCCACCCCTTCAGCTAAGGGCATGGCTTTTCTAGCCACTCACTCCTCCCTGTGCCCTCACTCCCATCATGCACCCTTCCGTCATGGACTTCCCATTGTCTCCATTCTCAGAACCATCTTCCCATGTTAGCCTCAGCAACAAATGATCCACGCACCTCCACTCTGTGAGTACTTGGAAGGGTCCTCACCCTGGAAGGTTTAGCCTGCCAAACCTTTATTGACTGACTCTGTGCCAGGCGCTTTCGAAGTGTCTAAGATTCATAAATGAACAAGAGCAAAATTCTGCCTGGAGGAGGTTGTCATGTTCATGGACTATAAAGACTTTTAGGCCTGGGAGATGGCTCAGCGGGTAAAGTGCTTACCATTCAGATCCCTAGCACAAGTAAAAGCCAGGGATGGTGGCCTGTAATCCCAGCACTGGAGAGGCAGAGATTCCCAGGGCTTTCTAGCCATCTTGTCTAGCCAAATTGGTGAATTCCAGGTTCAGTGAAAGACCCGATCTCACAAAAATAAGTTGGAAACACCGTAGAAGAAGACACTCAATGTCAACTTCTGGCTTTCACATGAATACCTGCACACACAACACACATTACACATGGAAAGAAATCACACAAAATTGAAAAGACTTAGGAAATTGGTTATATGGAGTAAAATTAATAAGGGCATCTGGGACGGGTTGTTGCATTAGATTAGCACTGTCCAGTAGAGTTCCTGTGAGGGCAGAAATATTCTATACCTATGCTGTCCAGTGGGGTAGCCACTTGCCATATATGACTACTGAGCACTTGGGCTTCACTGAGAAACTCAATTTTAAATTGTATTTAAATTTATAAAGCTACACAAGACTAATAGCTACTGCTTTGGACCGTGTGTGTGTGTGTGTGTGTGTGTGTGTGTGTGTCTTTGTGAATTGCACCTAGAGTCTCACACATGCTAGGTAAACACTGACTATATTCCCAGCCTATTGGGCAGCACATCTTTAATGACAGAGAAATATGAACACTGAACATCTTTGAGCCCCTTAGATGGAAAAAACATGACATGAGAGTTAGAGATGTAACTCATTTGTAGAATACTTGCTAGCATGCACGAGGCCCTGGGTTCAATTCCCACAGAATCCATAAACCAAGCACAATGGTACATGCCTGTAATCCCAGCACTCTGGGAGATAAAGGCAGGAGATTGAAGTTCAAGGTCATCCTTGGCTACATAGGGAGTTCAAAACCAGACAGAGTTACATGAGACCCTTTCAAAGAGCAAGGAGAGGGACTGGAAAGGTAGCTCAGTGCTTGCCTGCAGAGCCTAATGACCTAGGTTTGATTCCCCAGTACCCCTGTCAAGCCAGATGCACAAAGTGGTGCATGCATCTGGAATTCATTTGCAGTGGCTGGAAACCCTGGCATGCTCATTCCTTCTGTCTTTCTCCTCTTTCTCTCTGCTTGCAAATAAATAAAATATTTTTAAAAGATGGCCCACCACCACCACCAATAAAGTAAATAAAATAGATTTTAAAAAGGTGGATGTGAGCTATGAGATGAGAGTTGAGGAAGGACAGCAATCAGGAAAGTATTGTAGAACTCGAGGTTAAAAACCAGAGGTGAGGTTCGTGAGCTGTGTTCACATTGGCAATGTCCCTGGACTTACTATGAGATTGGATGTAGGGACTAAAAATAAAGAAAAGGATGAAAAGCAACTACTATGTTTTTGGCCCCAGCAACTGGTAGTATTGTTTACTGAGCTGGGGAAGGACTGAAAGGAAGTGTTGCAGTCAGCTTTCTAGTTGCTGCGCAGAAAGAACCCAAGCAAAAGCGGCTTGTGGAAGAAAGGGTTTATTTGGCTTACGGACTCGAGGAGAGACTCCATCCTGGCAGGGAAAATGATGGCATGAGCAGACAGGTAGACATCACCTCTGCCACAACACTGGAAATAGCAGCAGGAAGGTGTGCCAAATACTGGCAAGGGGAAGCTGGCTTATAACCCCCATAAGCCCGCCCCAACAACACAGCTCTAGTGAGGTTCTAATTCCCGAATTGCCATCAGCTGAGGATCGATCTATCAGAACACATTCATTTGTTTGTGGGGGACACCTGGATCAAACCATAACAGTCCACCCCTGGCCCCCACAACCTAGTAATCATACATGATGTAAATACAATGCATTCAGCTCAACTCTTAAGTCCCCACAGCTTTCAACTAAGCCATAATACCAAAAATAAACCCATAATGGCACAGAACATTCACAATGCAAAACATGAGGCACAGCAAAAACAGATTGACCAATACAAGATTTAAAACAAATAGGGCACCATCAATCTCTAACTCCAAGTTCAATGATTCTAACCAAGAACACAAGTCTCTTGGAGATTCAATTCCGCCCCTCCAGCTCGGCTACTCACAGTCCAGGAAAACGTCATCCAGTGCTGGCAGCTCGCCTTGGCACCCATCCATAGTCCTGGAATTCTTTGGGTCTCCATTGCAACCCACAGTTCATCCTCATGGCTCCATCGGGCTCCATGCAGGCAACCTAGCATACCTGCTTTACACACCGATGGCCATTTTTCAAAAACAAAACTTTGTTGCAAATCCAATGACCCTCTCTTTCTAACCAATCTCCATTCCACAGAACCAGGTGGGCTACCAACTTGTTAATCCAGGGGGGATCAAAGCATTCAGGCCCCTTACTTCAAAGAGTCCGTATTCTTCCTGTTGTTCCACATTCTTCCTGTTGTTCCAATGCAGACCAGCTGGCTGAATCTCAATGGTTGTAATCTCTCAAACAATTGCAAGTGAACGGGCAGCAGTTTCGACCCAAAGATCTTTCTTTCTGTGCCATCTCCATCTGCTCACACCAGTCCATCTTTACGTCAAGCAACCCTGCACAGGTTTCCAGGACATAGGCAGGCAGAACGCAACAAGCCTCTAACGCAAACTGCTTCTGGCACAGTCCTGACCAAGTTCTTTCTCCCCCTCGTAAGCCAAACCTCACAGTCCATAGTTCTCATTACATTCAGGTCTTTCAACTCTGACCAGAATGATCCATGAAGCTTACTCACAGCACTGCAAGGCACCTCTTAGGACGAGGTTTCCAATCCGTCCATATTCCTCCTGCAGATCACCTCCAAAAG
>PVHP010015204.1:27617-37836 GCA_004024765.1 Zapus hudsonius
CCCAGGGCCTTGCGCTTGCTAGGCAAGCGCTCATCCACTGAGCCAAATCCCCAACCCCGGGAAACTCCATCCTGGCAGGGAAAATGATGGCATGAGCAGACAGGTGGACATCACCTCTGCCACAACACTGGAAATAGCGGCAGGAAGGTGTGCCAAATACTGGCAAGGGGGAGCTGTCTTATAACCCCCAAAAGCCCGCCCAACAACACAGTTCTAGTGAGGTTCTAATTCCCGAATTGCCATCAGCTGAGGATCGATCTATCAGAACACATTCATTTGTTTGTGGGGGACACCTGGATCAAACCATGACAGGAAGTATGCTTTGGTGGAGAAATGAACAGCCCTGTCTCAATATGATTTGCCCACTGAACATCTAAGTAGCATGACATGCATTCTGTTAAATCTGCAAATCTGGGGCTGGGAACATAACTCGTTTGATAAGACCACTTGCCTAGTATGCACAAAGCCCTAGCTTCAATCCTTAGCATCATATAAATCAGATGTGGTGCCTACATCTATAATCCCACCACTCAGGAGGGTCAGAGGTTCAAGGGCACCCTTAGCTACTTAGCAAGTTGGAGACCAGCCTGTGCTCCATAAGTCCCTTTCTCAAAAAAAAAAAAGGGGGGGGAATAGATACATACATACACAAGCAGAATGAGCTCAGAGGAAAGGTCCAGGTGTGACCTCAGCCTAGAGACTAGGTACATGAAGCCTTGTGGACCTTGGAGGAGGCTGGCCGTCCTCCTCCCTCAGGTTCCCCTCACTTTTAGGTCTTTCTTCTCCCATTCTCACAAACCTGCAAAGTTACACTTCCTACTGTCACCCCTTGCTTCTGAGACTGACTGCCAAGTCCTCACCCATCTTTACCAAGCATTTAGAGTACGTTGTTTTCCAGTGCTAGGATCTGCACCCAAGGTCCTGGACATGCCAGGCAAACACACTACCAAAGAGCTATGGCCCTGGCTCCCCTGAACATCACTGCTCACTTCACAGCCACCTTCATTTCCTGTTTTTGTAGGACTTTATCAGAGAAGTAGGGGAATGGAATGTGGGTCTCATAGGTGCTTAGTTCTGGAATAGAAGAGTATAAAGAGAGAAGCCATGAAGGACAGAGCATCAGGAAAGCCTTAGAAGATCTGGTGTCTTTCCTTTTTTCTTTTTCCTTTTTTTTTCTTTTTCTTTTTCTGAGTCAGAGTCTCACTCTAGCTCAGATTGACCTGGAACTCACTGCACTTTCAGGCTGGCCTTGAACTCATAAGGATCCTCCTACCTGTGCTTCCCAAGTGCTTGGATTAAAAGCATGCACAACCACATCTGGCTAGTTTTTTTTTTTCTTTTGTTTTTTCGAGGTAGGGTCTCGCTCTAGTCCAGGCTGACCTGGAATTCACTATGTAGTCTCAGGGTGGCCTCAAACTCATGACAATCCTCCTACCTCTGCCTCCTCAGTGCTGGGATTAAAGGCGTGCACCACCACGCCCAGTTTTGGCTAGTATTTTTTTAAGATAGATTTTTAAAATATTTGTATTTACTTGCAAACAGAGAGAGAAAAATAGAGAGGAAAGAGAGAGAACAGGCATGCCAGGGCCTTTGCCACTACAAATGAACTCCATGTGCATACACCACTTTGTGCATCTGGCTTTACATGGGTACTGGGGAGTCAGATCTAGGCCATAAGGCTCTGAAAGCACCTTTAACCACTGAGCTTTCTCCAGCTCCAAGATATATTTTTGAGCCCAGCATAGTAGAGCCTGCCAGCAACCCCAGGGCTTGGGAAACTGAGGCAGGAGCTCAAGGCTAGACTCAGGTACCTAGCAGTTTCAAGGTCAGGCTGGGTTACATGAGATACTGTCTCAAATATGTATCAGCAAGTACCAGGAGGGGCAGCTGCGGACTGGCAGAGCTTGGCAACTGAGTAGATAGCAGGAGATAGAAGGGCTCACATTACTAACTTGGTGCCCTGGTAGTGGCACTCATTGATACTGGGCAGTAGCGGGTTGGGGATGACAAAAGGAGCCTTTTTCTGAGCAGGGGGAGTTTGAGGTGCATGCACTAGACCCTGTGGGGGGCCTGCCTGATGCAGTGTACTAGGTGGGCAGGTGCCCAAGAAGGAGGTGGAGTATGAGAGGGTCAAGCCCTCAGCACACAGGTGATCTCTGGAGTGCCAGCGGAGGTGAGCTTACCTGGGAAGAGAAGGGCACACTGAGAGGAAAAGGGCACAAGGAATTACACCTGCAGCTGATGTCCGACGGTCCTTTCCAGCCAAGGACAGACTCCCAGGACAAATACAACACTCCCATGACTAAATTTGTGCACTTCAGATTGCCCTTGCCCAGGCTGACAAAGGGTCCGGAACATAGGAATTTCTCTCCAATTTTTTTTGTCCATTTGGCTAAACTCACACTCCTTGATCACAGAATCTGAAAACTCAAAATTCTTTAAAGATCATTCAGCCAAACCCCACCAAACCACTTTACCCATTTTCCCCAGACATGACTTGTGCCTGTTCAACTCTACTTGGGAACTATCTCCACACCGCCTGCTTCCTGCAGGTCACCTCAGCTGTCCCAGCCTGCAGTCATCTCCATGAGCTCATGCCCTGTAGCATGCTCTGCTTTAGAGTGGCATTTCCCATGGTATGCTTGTGCCCAGGTTCTAGAAAGTGAGCCCAGGACCCCGGCCCTGCAAACTGACTCTCATAGACACATCCTGTGTGCAGGCCCTGCCTTTCCTGCCCCTTGTGCTAGCGATCAAATCCACAGCCTTGTACTTACTAAGCAAGCATTCTACCACCAGGCTTCATTCCCAGCCCCGGGCTTTGTATATTATCTGATTTAATTGTCACACTAACCCATTGAGTAGGCACAATTATTACCCAAAGAAAAAAAAAAACAATGACCAGAAATATTGTGTAACTTACCAGAAAACACCGAGTTGAAGTTTGGGGTGGAGCCCAGTAGAACACATGTTTAGTATATACAAGGTTCAACCCCTGGTGGACAGTAAGGGCCAGGCTAACATAGAGGTGCCAAAGTGACAGCTTACAAATTATTGTCACCTTGCACTTCACTGTTCACAACAGGTGCTTATCCCTGCTGTCATTACTAATAAAGAGAGACCTTCAAGTTTATCTCCTTTTGCAGATGAAAAACTAAAACTGAGTAACTACTAGAATTTTTATGGGAACTTAAACCATGAGTGACCTCAATCCAGACTACACACACCAGGGAGTAGAAATGAGCCTCTCAAACTCCAAGACCAGCCAGATCTCGGGCTGCAGCACCGCCCCTCTCACCAGGCCAGTGGGTGAGACTGAGGAGAGAACTGCAGAGTTGGAGTCCTCAGCTCAGCCCTCGTGGGTGGCTGCCATTTCTCTCCCAGCTGCCAGCTCCTCATCTGGAACAAGGAGCTGATGAGGTGCTCATGGCTGCATGCAAAGGTAGCAGGACACCAAGGAATGGTGTGGAACCTAGAGTCAGCCTTGCCTTTTATTTTAACTTTTTTTTTGGTTTTCTCAAGGCAGGGTCTCACTCTAACCTAGGCTGACCTGGAACTCACTCTGTAGTCCAAGGCTGGCCTTGAACTCACAAAGATCCTCCTACCTCTGCCTCCTGAGTGCTGGGATTAAAGAAGTATGCCACCACACCCAGCTTTTTTAAACTTTTATTGACAACCTCCATACATATAGACAATACACCCTCCCTCTGTGAGGTCATGAATACCAGGACCACTTTGTGTCTGGGAGACAGTATTGCAAAGCCCTCCTTCCCTTCCTGTGGCTGTTTTTGCCACCTCGCCCATAATGGTCCATGAGCCTTGGAGGGCATGATAGAGATGTCTTAGTCCTGAACACTCCGCTGTCATTTTTAATTTTTATTTAATTTTTAAATTTTTATTCATTTGTAAGCAGAGGGAGACAGAGAGACAGAGAGAAAGAATAGGTTTGTCAGGGCCTCCAATCCCTGCAAACGAACTCCAGATTCATGCACCACTTTGTGCATCTGGCTTTACTGGGGAATCGAACTGTGATTGTTAGGCTTTGCAGGCAAGTGCCTTAACTGTTAAGCCATTTCTCCAGCCATTTTTTTTTCGAGGTTGCATCTCACTGTAGCCCAGGCTAACCTAGAACTCACTCTAGTCCCAGGCTGGCCTCAAACTCACAGCAGTCCTCCTACCTCTGCCTCCTCTAAGTGCTGGAATTAAAGGTGTGTGCTACTGTTACTTCTTAGCACTTGGATGAGTTTCAAGACTCCCAGTGGTCACTAAGCCTTTTTATTGTTGTATTTTCAAGGTAGGGGGTCTCACTCTAGCCCAGGCCTTCCTGGAACTCACCCTATAGCCCAACCTGGCCTCAAAGTCATGGCAGTCCTCCTACCTCAAGTGCTGGGATTAAAGCCCAGCCTTGCTTTTGAATCCTGGCCTTCTCTATTGTTGCCTTTGAGCAAGTTGCTTTGCCTAGACCTCTGCTCCCTCATCTCTAAATGGGGTAACAGGACTCACCCACACCTGCACAGCTTGCAGTGAGAGTCACTTCGTGTCAAGTGATCCTCTTCTCCAAGGGTCCTCAGCTCCCTAAGGAGCATCCTCAAACTACTGCACGGCTTTGTCCTCAGTCTATGAAATATATCAGAAAAATGACACTAACTATATTTTTCTAGGTGTCCACATTTCTAAAGGACAAAGTTCAGAACTCGAATGGTCGCTTTGTGTTGCCAGTGTCTGGGCCTGTCCCCTGGGGAACTGAAGTTCCTGGACTCATCAGGTGAACTCTCTGCAGTCATTACCTAGCAGTGTGTGGAGTGCCAGGGAAACAGAATGTGTCCTCCGCATGGAGCACAGCCCTGCCAAGTCCCTCGGGCTCTGCTCACCCATCCTTTCTTCAGTAAAGCTCGGCTGTAAGGAGGTCAGGATCCAGCCCCAGCCTTGCCGTGGAGCAGGGGACTTGAGACAAGCCACATACCTCCCTAGCTTCATTTTCTCACCTATTAGGCAGTTGCTGTGAGATTAAATCATGATGTAGAAGGAAGGTGTCTGCATAGGGCACTTGGCTCATACCCCTCAGTGAGTATTAGTGTTATGCGTTATGGCTGTCACAATCAAACCTTATCTTTTGGTTGGTTTGGGGTGGAACCTAGGGCCTTATTCACACTAAGCTAATGCTCTGCCACTGAGCTATGCCCCCAGCCCTGTGTCAGTATATTAAAAGAATACATGAGTGCTTTTTTTCATTTATTGAATTACTTAAAAAATTTTTTTTGCTTTCTTGACATAGGGTCTTGCTCTAGTCCAGGCCTGGAATTCACTATGTAGAGTCAGGGTGGCCTCGAAGTCACAGTGATCCTCCTTCCTCTGCCTCCTGAGTGCTGGGATTAAAGGTGTGTGCCACCACACCTGGCCCAAGACACATTTATTCATTCTTTTTTTTTTTTTTTTGAGAGAAAAAAATGAATACACCAGGGCCTCCTGCTACTACAAATAAATTCCAGACGTATACACAACTCTGTGCATCTGTGGGTACTAGGCAATTGAACCCAGGATGTCAAGCTTTGCAATCAAGCACCTTAAAACTGCTGAGCAATCTCTCCAGCCCCATGAATTCCTTTTTGTCTACAAGGACTGCCCAAGTTTGGAGAATTCTACATCATGTCACAATTTATATTTTAGAATTTTCAACGACAAAGGCCAAGAAGTGAAGAGATTAAAATTCAAGCATGGTGGAAACTATGTTCCTGCCCCCAAAGAAGGTTCTTTTGAAATGTATGGAGACCGAGCCTTGAAACTGGGAACTAACATGTAAGCAGATTCTCCCTCCAGGGAGGTCACTTCTTTAAAAAGCCATCCTGACTTCTGCTCTAAAAATCCCTGCTGACCATTGGAGTCCTTTCCCCTAGTTACAGTTCATGCTGAGCCTGGCATGTCCAGAGGGCACTCAGGAGCCCACATAGGACATCTCCATCGGCTGGAGAGATACATGTTAAATATCCACGGAAGAGATGCGTGCTCTTTTGGGGTGGAAGTCCAGACACAGCCTTCAAGGCACACTGTGTGTGTTTCCGCTTGGGGAAGAAGTGCCATTTGAGTGTTAACAATTAGTGTAGTCTATACTTACAGTACCTTTCTGGATGATCATTTAATGTCTCAAAATAATTATTTTTAAAAAAACCTACAGCCAGGCGTGGTGGCGCACGCCTTTAATCCCAGCACTTGGGAGGTAGAGGTAGGAGGATCGTCATGAGTTCAAGGCCACCCTCAGACTACAGAGTGAATTCCAGGTCAGCCTGGGCTAGAGTGAGACCCTACCTCGAAAAACCAAAATAAATAAAAATAAAAATAACCTACAAACCATATTTACAGATTAAAAGGAAGTCAGTGAAAAGGGCATGGATAACGTCACCATTTTTTGTTGACACCAGGTACAGCGTGAATCGCTCAGTGGAAACCCATATGTCTGGAACATCAAAGGACTTAACCTCATGGACACAGGTGGGCATCTGCCTCCCTCTTGCTGCTCCCTGCTTCTTTCTAGATGAAGACGCCTGCACGGGAGAAGGGAGAGGGAAGGGGAGAGGGGCGCTGTGCTTTCAGAGCCAGTCACCATCGCCCTCTGTTTGCACTCTTCTCCGTTCAGCCTTACAAAGTACACAGGTTTTTAATTGCAGCTTTTCATGGAACCTTCCAGTGATCAGACTAATTAGGTAATTTTCAGCTTGGTTCACCACCATAATTAAGTAGGAACCACATACCAGGACATGGGAAGCAGCACTGTACCAGTGCCACAAGGTCTCTGGCACTTGACATGCTGAAATTTGGTGGAAGAGGGACAGGGAAGGGGGTCAGGAGAAGGTAACGAGAGGATTATGGTCAAAATACATTGTAGACGTATAAAATTGTTAATAAAGATGTATTATAGTAAAAAAAATAAATAAAATGTCCCCTTTAATACTTCCCTGTGTATTGATGTGGTAGCTAAGCTCAACATAAAAGGCTTTTGTTTCTCTGAATCCTATCTTTACAAATTTTCACTAGCTACAGGCTAGCTAGTGACAACTTAAATGAACATGTATGGAGCTGCTCCCACGGACTGGGTAGCAGGGAGGAGCTGCAATAGATGTGCTCACTTCCTGGAGAGGCTTTGAGTTCCCCAGGAAAGACAAGGAGAGAAACCCATGACAGCAAGGGGAGACGAGCTTCCTGGGGCGTCCAGCGGGGTCAGTGATGAGGGCAGGGACCGGGTTCAAGAAGGCTTTCATAGGGCGTGACATGGAAAACACTAAAACACCAAGTAGCAGAAGAGAAGAAATGATAGGGTGAGTGAAAGCACAGAGGTCTGGGGAAAGAGGCAAGAAGGTAACTCCTCATGGCCAGTTCTTAGCACAGTGGAGGCAGGCGGCTGAGCTTTCACGGGACAGGACATGGGGGCCTGATTAAGGAAGGTCTCAAACCACTAGACCTGTTCTTTGTACAAGAAGCAGAGAAGTTTGTTTCAAGCAAAAGAGAAATGAGACAAGTGTGTTTTAGATAATTGGTGACAGAGGGTCAGAGAGGAGCCACGGAGGAAGGAAGGAAGGAAGGGTGAAAGCAAAGCCAGGTAAGGAGCTGACTTAGAGATGTGCTCTGGCCACCACCACCAGAGGGCAGTATGGGAGCTCCTCCAGAACGGTGCCCTCCTACCTGGAGCCTGCGGGGGTGTGGCTGGCAATGATGAGGGAACTGGATTGACTGAGAGGAAGCTGTGCTCTTTTCTCTCTTCTCCTCCAGGGAGGAAGGTGGCCTGAGAAGTGTGGGTCCCTGGGGCTTTCCACTCATCTCGAAAGTGTGAAAGGCTCTGGTTTGTCCCTCAGCTGCTGACATGGACTGTTTTAGTTAAGTCTGTTTTCTGTGCTTTAGCTAGACCCAGAGTTATTGTTTTGCCTCGTTTTATAAGTCCTCCCTGGGTCTCTGGGTCTTAGCAGGAAATGTGATCACCTTCATGTGGCCACTAAGTATGCAAGTTGTTTCTACAGGGAAGCTTTGCCCCAAACCCTCTGGCTAAAGAAGAGCTGGATTTCTTGGCCAGGCTAATGGGAGGAATGGAGATGAAGAAACCCAGCGGCCCTGAGCCAGGATTCCGGTTGAATCTCTTTACCACCGATGAAGAAGAGGAGTATGTTTTTTTTTATTCACTTTCAAGCAGAGAGAGAGAGAGAGAGAGAGAGAGAGAGAGAGAGAGAGAGAGCGCACCAGGGCCACCGCCTTGTGGGTCTGGCTTATGTGGGTCCTGGGGAATTGAACCCAGGGCCTTAGGCACTGGAGGCAAGTGCCTTAACTGCTGAGCCATCTCTCCAGCCCCAGGAGTATGTTTTAAACCTATTCTATTTTATTTCACTTATTTAAAAGCAGAGAGAGAATGGCCACATCAGGACCTCTAGCTGCTGCAAATGAACTCCAGATGCATGCATCACTTTGTGTATCTGGCTTTACATGGGTACTGGGGAATTGAACTCAGGTTGTTAGGCTTTGAAGGCAAATAAATGCGTTAACCCCTGGACATTCTCTCCAACCCTAAACTATTCTTTTGGTTTTAGGAGGTAGGGTTTCACTCTAGTCCCAGGTGGACCTGAAAATTCACTATAGAGTTTCAGTGTGTCCTCAAACTCACAGCAATCCTCCTACCTCCTACCCCCTACTCCTGAGTGCTGGATTAAAGGCATGCACCACCACGCCCGGCACAAATAAATTTTTTAAAATATATTTTTAAAAAAGATTAGACAGAAGCTGGGTGTGGTGGCACACGCCTTTAATCCCAGCACTCAGGAAGCAGAGGTAGGAGGATTGCCGTGAGTTCAAGGCCAGCCTGGGCTAGAGCGAGACCCTAGCTCGAAAAACAAAAACAAAAATAAAATAAAATAAAAGATTAGACAGTCTTACCCAAAATAAATAGCAGTAGTAACTCAAGATGGAAACAGTGCTTTCCAGTTTACAAATCATGTGCACGTCCTGTCTGTGTGATCTTCACCACCACACATCTGAGGTGAGGCTGCCTTCCTTGAAGGTAAACTTCGTATGTGTGGTAAGTACTGTGTTGAGTGCTTGGGGTCATGAAGATGGAATGGAATACCTACAGCCAGTCCTCAGGATGCTCCCATCTTGGTGGAGAATGAAGAACAGAAGTCATCAATGGCCATGTCCTGAGTGCTTTGATTAAAGCAGACTTTGTGTTTTGGATTGAAGGGATTGGCATTTGATCTGGGTCTCAGGCTTGCAGAGCAGAGGAAGGGAAAGTGTTCTTGGCAGAGGGACTGAGGTATAAACGGACTTGACTTTCTGGGGTGTCGGGTGGGGTGCAGAGGCCACGGGAAAGGGCAGAAGATGAAGCTGATAAAGCAGGTTGCCGTGCTAGCAGGAGAGAGCCCTGAGCGTGGGCCCGTTTCTTCCCACCTCCTGCAGGCACGCAGCACTCTCCAGGCCAGAAGAATTATCATACGAAGTCGTCAACATACAAGCGACACAGGTATGGACCACCCTCTTCCTCATCTTGTAAAGCCCCCTTTTGCACTCTGTTCAGACTGTAACTACCATTGGTCCTTAGACCGACAAACAGTGAGCCACCAACATGCACACCTTTGGTGGGAGGAGAAATCAATACCCTGCCCGAAGAGGCAGCCTGCAGATGGATGTGTCCTCTTCTTCCCTCTCCCCTCACTTCTCTCACAGGACCAGCAACGAAATGAGGAGCTGGCTCGGATCATGGGGGAGCTTGAGATCACGGAGAAGCCAAGGCAGAATGCCAACAAGGGGGAAGACTTACTCGCCATGATGGATGAGTTATAACCATGCTGCTAAGACACAAGCCTCCTCTCCTGAGAGGCTGCCCAGTGACCATTCTGAGGACAGATATCCAATGGTCCCAAGTGAGGCCAGAACCGCTCGTCCCTTCTTATAACGAACTGCTGATCTTCCTCAGCACCTCAGAGGCACACACGTGGATGTGTGTTTTCAGCAAAATATAATCTGGCTTTCAAACCAGACCTTCCCCAATTATTTCTAAATCTATGGTGACCATGTCAGATGTGTCCCTACAGCTTTCCTTTGGGAAACCTGCATCTCAGAAGCACATGTAAGCACAGGTGTGGTGGCAGATACCTGAAATCCCAGCACTGAAGAGGCTGAGACAAGAGGAGCTTAAGTTTTATACCAGTCTGAGCTACTTAGGCCCATTCAAAAGAGAAGAAAAAAAAAA
>PVHP010015205.1:0-37775 GCA_004024765.1 Zapus hudsonius
GAGAGAGAGAGAGAGAGAGAGAGAGAGAGAGAGAGAGAGAGAGAGAGAGCGCACCAGGGCCACCACCTTATGAGTCTGGCTTACGTGGGTACTGGGGAATTGAACCGGGGGCCTTAGGCACTGGAGGCAAGTACCTTAACCGCTGAGCCATCTCTCCAGCCCAGTAAATGTTTTCTGAAAAACATTTCATTTCTAAAGAGAGGGGAATCACAGTGGCACAGATTCTGCCTCTCACACCCATAACCTCATCATCCCTTTGAAACTAAGGCTGGGCCCAGCACCCCTTCCAGGTGATATGTTTGAGCCTGTCATCTGGTGGCTACCAGAGAAGGCACCACACTGTGGCCAAGACAGGTGCACAGGATGACCTCAGGTGATCCTGCTCCCATCCTGGCAGAGGAGCTGCAGGGTTCCGTCACCACGGCTGACTCAAGGTAGCTTCTTCCAGGAGCTGGGAAAAAAGGATACATAGAAAAATCTGAGGCACAATGCAGACTGGCAATTTGAAAAAGTCTGCACTAGGATAGTGGCCTGGGTATGGGGAGTGCCCTTATGTGAATAATTTCTTTTCACGATTAGGTGATGGGTGAGCTATGTGGACATGCTACAAGAGCCTCAGCAAGTAATCCTAACTCACTTGTACACACACATAACTGTCTATGAGTACACATGTGAGTGTTTTCATGGAATTTTTCCCTTTTCTGCAGAGCAGCCCTTTTAGAGGGATAACCTGTTTCAGTACCTCCACCCTGTTCCCTTCCAGAGAGGGTCCTCCTACCCATTTGTTCATGAGTATGCCTCTTTGACTCTAAGTGGGGGATGTAGCTCCTTCCTGGTTCAGATGACCTCAACTTATACTAATTTACCTGTCCTGGTATCCTCTTCCTCTAGTGTGTCTAATGCCACCATCTAGTGTCTAAATCAAAAGGAGAGGAGGGAGGAACTTAGGGAGATGCTGTGGGTAAGGGAGGAGAAAGGATAGATCAGATACTATTCGATTTTGCTTGGCTCCCCTTGGAGCACTGCTGCTCATTTAAAATTCCGATTTAAAGCCTAGCGGCTCTTTAAATTTCCACATTAGCATGCTGCCCTGATGCCAGGCCAAGATGTTGGGATGGATTTGGCAGGAATGTCTCCAACAGCGGCAAGCAGCAGCATTTGCCAGCAAAAAAACAACGCATGAATAAAAGAAGGCCGCTTGGCAACAGCAGCAGCCCAGGTAGCTGGAGGAGCCCAGGAGGGGTGCTCACGTGTGGGGGCTCAGAGGCATGAAGGCTTCCCAAGGCCTCTGTAGCTGTCTGGGCCCTCACCCCCAATCTATGCCTGCAGTGGAATCTAGGGTTAGGACTCAGGCAAGGCTGGGTCCCCCCCTTGTGACCATCTCACCTCTTCTCTACAGTTTCTTTTTGCAGGGGACAGATGTTGCCTTGCATGAGGACACAAGAATTTGGCCTCCAGCCTGACTGAGCTGTCCTATTTTATTAGGGACCCATAGAACAGGTGGGGTCAGAGAGAGAGACAGCAACACTGCCCAGAAAGGCTTCTAGATCCATCACTCCAGATACCTGTGTGCTGAGAAGTACTGTCAGCCACCTAGGTCTGGGTACTGAAGTTGAGCTGGGTCAGCGTGCTCTGGACTGGGAGGCCAGTATTGTGTGCTTGTACAAAGTTAGGAATCAGGAATGGCCAGGGAGAGCAAGGAACTACTAGGCCTGGCTTAACTTTAACTCACCAGATATGGGGATGCTTTTTTTAAAAAAAATATTTTATTTATTCATTTTCAAGCAGAGAGAGAGAGAGAGAGAGAGAGAGAGAGAGATAGAGAGAGAGCATAACAGGGTCACCACCTTGTGGGTCTGGCTTATGTGGGTCCTGGGGAACTGAACCTGGGGCCTTAGGCACTGGAGGCAAGTGCCTTACCCGCTGAGCCATCTCTCCAACCCGGGGATGCGTTTTAGGTTAGGCAGCAAAGGAGTCAAAGCCATGGGCTAGAGGCAGGGCACCATCTAGAGGTCATTTGTATGCCCTGCTTCCCAAGGTCTAGAGTGAGCAGCCCCAAAGGACTTGCTTGCTGGTCCTGTGTTCCTGTTGTCTGGCTGAGGCTCAGCGTTTAACTCCCAGGCACTTCAGAGAGCAAGCAGACAGACTGTCCTGACTCTAGTAAATTGTTGTGGTTTAACCACCTCCTTCCCCAAAGGCCAGAGAAAGGGAAAAAAATCAAACAGAGGGGTAGCAGATGGTGTTAGCTAAGGCAGAAAAGGATTTTCTTCATGGTATCCTTTACTGATGGAACTCCCCTCCTTTGAACTCATGTGACTTTTTTTTGTGACTGATAGTAAAATAATAAAATAAGTATATATTTTTACTTATTTGCAAGGAAGGAAAAAGAGGAAGAGGGGAGAAACGGAGAGAGGGAGGAAAGGAAGGACGGAGAGAGAAAGAGAGTTGTGTATGGGCACACCAGGACTTCTTGCCACTGCAAATGAGCTCCAGATGCATGTGTCACTTTGTGCATTTGGTTTTATGTGGGTACTGGGTAACTAAACCTGGGCTGGCAGGCTTTGCAAGCAAGTGCCTTTAGCCACTGAGCCATCTTCCCAGCCCTCATATGACTGATTTTAAGCCTCTACTTGGGGAGAAATTATTGGGACTTTGGAAAGCTAATTTTTAAGCCAGAGAGAAGTCTCTATGTCATTTATTTCTTCATTCAATGTTATTGATTTGGAAGCCAAAAAAAGGGGGAGGGAGGAAAAGAATGGGCATACCAGGGCCTCTTACCACTGCAAATGAACACCAGATGCATGTACTACTTTGTGCATCTGGCTTTATGTGCATACTGGGGAGTAGAACCTGGGCCATTAGTCTTTGCAAACAAGTGCCTTCAACTGTGAACCATCTCTCCAGCCCCTTATTCACTCAACAAATACTACCTGTGATGGTTAAATTTTGTTGTCAACTTGACCCATTTAGTAATCCACAATAAATCTTGGGTGGGTCTCTGAGGTTGCTTACAGGAAGGATTAACTAAAGGAGAAGGTCCCTCCTCCAGAGTGAGGCCTTCTTCCAGAGTGAGTGGCCCTCTCAGGAGGGGGCAGGATGTAAGGAAGTTCAAAGGGAAAGAAATCTTTCTTCCTCCCCCCACCTGTTTGCTGGTATGTATGTGTGGTATTGGTGATGGCTTCTCTCTCTCTCTCTCTCTCTCTCTCTCTCTCTCTCTCTCTCTCTCTCTGCTTGGACCAGTGGGTGAAAGGGGGCCAGCCTTTTTTGCCATTATGGAACTTTCCCTGGATTGGTAACTTCAATAAATCCCTTGCTCCTATAACTTCCCTGGTTTGGAGGTTCATCCCATCAGCGTGCGACTGACTACAACACTTACCAAACAACTCTTTTTATGCTAGGCACCAGGAGCACACAGGCAAACACAGACTACATGCTAAGTGTGATTATTGCTGTTGTGGAAGTCTCTATCCAAGCAAACAAGGACCATCATTCAAGTAGCTGCACAAAGAAGTATAAAATAACTATCTTATGAATGTGGAAAGCAGCGCATATAATGCCATAAAAGTGTATAATTAGGAAACTTTATTGAGTCTAAGGAGTAAACTTGCAGAGGAGACAGAGAAGGAACAGGATGAGGGTAGAAGAACTGGCATGTCAGAATTCAAAGTATGTGGTCAACTGAGCCATGATGCTGAGGGCCCTGACTCCTTCCACAGTAGCTGCTGAGTACAGGTATGGAAATGCTCTGGCATTGTGCCTGGCTCACAGTTGGCGCTCTGTAATGATACTTTCTTTTCCCTTCTCCAAGCTGAGCCTCCCTTCAGGGACCTCAGATTTTTGAACAAAGATGCTATATAAGTTTACCCTCTTCTGTCAACTCAGGTCTTAACCCCCAGCTATCTGATGATCCTCAGTGAAAGGCCATAGTAGTTCCTACATCAGGCCCTTAACATGAACCGTATTAATTTACTTCTTCCTTTGCACTAGTCTTCTATGAGCAGAGGCTGGGGTTTGGGTTCAGGGGAAAAAATGCTGTTCTGGCTCTGCTCTGAGCCTGGGCCCAAAGACAGCTGGAATCTTTAGCAGCTTCCAGGGCTGCCCAGGGTGAATCTGAGTATCTTAGGTGGGAGAGGGAGTAGTGGAGAGACAAGAAGGGGGGCTGCCCACCCAAGGCGGCGTAGAGCCCAGAGCCTTTCCATTGCAGACAACCCATCTGTCTCCCACAGAAGGCTCGGGTTGGAAGAGGTTTGGTGAAGGGGGGTTTGGTGAGTGAAATTTTATGTCTGTGAGCTAGCATGATGGCAAGGAAAGATGCTGGACAGGGAAAGGAGGGATGGGCATGTGTGTATAGCTGTTGTGTGGCTACTGGTGACTAGAGGTCTGAGGTTGGGACTGGAGGTAAGGAAGATGATAAGGACACCACCATATGACTCTCTCAAGAACTTCATATGTGATTTACACTTATAAATCCTAGTCTCACAAATCAGAGGGGGAAAAAGAAGGACAATGGAAAGAGCTGTTTCTAAGCCTGGAGCTGGGCTGAATTCATCCAACAACCAGACCTTTTTCAGACCTTAAAATAATATTTGAGATAAATCTGACAGTTTTCAGGGTATTTTCTTTCATATATAACTTTAATTGGTCCTGCTAAAGTCTCACAAGTAAACATTATTGCTATGCTTAATCTACAGATTTGGTAATGAAAAGTTTAAGATTAGATAATAACCTAAAAGGAGAGTAAGGATGGAGGAACCCAAGCCCAGGTCTCCATCTCTGTCTCCATCCCTCCTTCCTTTTCTCTTGAGACAGGGTCTTGTTATACAGCCCTGGCTGGCCTGATGCTCTTCTGTTAGCTCAAGCTCACATCAATCTCACAGTAATCCTCCTCCCTCAGCCTCCTGAGTGCTAGGACTCTAAGCATGCATCATCATGTCCAGTTCTGATTCTTCTTCTTCTTTTTTTTTAATTTTATTTCTTTATTTTCAAGCAGAAAAATACAGAGAGAGAGGGAGAGAGAGCGCACCAGGGCCACCACCCTGTGGGTCTGGCACATGTGGGTCCTGGGGAACTGAACCTGGGGCCTTAGGCACTGGAGGCAAGTGCCTTAACCACTGAGCCATCTCTCCAGCCCCAGTTTTGATTCTTCTAACATAACCTTTGCTCCTCATTTTTTTTTTTTTTGGTCTTTCGAGGTAGGGTCTCGCTCTAGTCCAGGCTGACCTGGAATTCACTACGCAGTCTCAGGGTGGCCCTCTACCTCTTCTTAATAAGAAAGATTCACAGATTCCCTAACTGTTCCGGTCTTTTCCCACTCTTCCCTGTCCTGAAGTTCTTCCTCAGGTGTAACCTTTTGCAGGCTGCAGCTTAATCAGAGAGCCTTCTGAAGCAGGTGCCAAGGGAACCCAAGACAGTGCTTCAGCTATTAAATATAAATAGACGGGGAGAAGAACTGAATATAGAGACAGATATTATATCTCTCAGTCCCTGTGAGTTATTAGGAAGAAAGCAGTAGTGGTTGCTAAGCAACAGGTCTCCACAGAGGACAAGACACCAGAGAATAAGCCTCCTTTGACTGAATACTGAGGTGGAAAGGAAGGGAAGGTGGGAGTCAAAGGGCTCTGAATTGTCCAGCCTACTGGGAGGGGGGAATGGTTGGTTTTCCTCCAAGATGAGTCTTTCTCTAGGCCTTGGCAGGCTCCGCCTATATAACCTTCAGGATTGGTGGAAGGAGAGAGGGATAAGGCACTCCTCCTTTCCTGTTAGGAAGAGGAAACCTGGTTTCCATAGCAACTCAGACACAATTCTGGCCTCATTTTGCTTATGGATTCTTAGCAATGCCCTCTTGTAGCACCAACTATCACAGACCCCTTTCTTTGACCCAACTTCTGAGGGGGAAGGATCATAAAAAGATCAGAGGAAGGAGGAGTTGCTAAAGAGCTGGTCTTGCTTGGCCCTAACGTGACCTTTATTAAGACTCTGAAGAGTGTGTGTGACTGACTTTTAGGGAAAAATGTCTTCCAGCTGTCTGACCTCAACACCTTCTAAGTGGCTACAAAAGGCAGGGCCAAACGATGGCCCAGGCTTGCTTTCTAAAGAGTGAGAAGGGGTTAGAGGTCAGGAAGGAATGAGATGACAGGCTTTTAGCATCCTTTGGCTACCTAGGCTCCATTCTCCTCAACCCAAGTCCACCACTGCCAAGACCTGAGAATGGAGATATAGAACATTAATGAATGTCAGGTAGAAGTGAGTGGCACCAAGGGGCATAATCTGTTTTTCTAATATGACCACAAGCAGAGTGTTAGAAGAATTAGGCCGACAGCTGCTGGTTTTTCCCCCTTCTCTCCCCCCTCCTCACTCTCCCTCTCCCTTCCTCCTCGGCGTTTGCACACACCAATGGCAGCAGAGCCCTGTTCACGATTTCTCTTAATCTTCCTCCGCCATCCTGCGCTCTTTCCGCAGGCGGTGCTGCGAAGCCGGCAGAGCCCCGCGTCACACCTTACTGCTCTCTGAGATTGCTCCACAGAGAGCTCAAGGAGATGGCAATTCGGCACTGATGCCGGCTGGCAGCAGTTGGAAGAGGGGAAGGAGAAGAGGGAGGAGGGGAGGGGGAAAAGTTGGCACGGATACCAAGTTTTTCCCTAGAGAGATAGAGGGGGGAAGTGAGCAAGAGAAGAGAGAAAATGACACAGTGAAAAGGAAACAAGGAAAAAGAGGGAGGGAAGGAAGGAGGGAGGAAGAGAGAATGAAGTTTTCTAGACATACACATGTGGGCATGCATACATAGTCTATCTGACTCATGACCCTCTCAAGATCACACAATCCAGCAGCTGGAGTTCCCACCTATACAGACAGACATGTAGGCAAGCAACATGTACACATTGGTGCATGTACACACACACACACACCTATCCAATCTAGAAGAGCAGCCTAGGCATGTTGTATTTGTGTGAGTGTGTGTGTGTTGTGTGTGTGTGTGTGTGTGTGTGTGTGTGTGTGTGTGTGTGTGTATATATATATATATATATATATATATATATATATGCCTGTATGTTGTATCTGTTTTGGATCGCAGTAGAATGCAGTATGTAAATGAGATGGTTATTACCGCAATGTTCATCAAGCTGAGCCGAGAAGACATTAATAGCCTGATGAATATGCATGTGAATTTGTTAATTAAGTTAATTATTCTGCTGAAAATGCATTCGTCTTCCAAGGACATTTTCCCAATGATTTTTACATGCTCTAGCCATTAGTCATGCTATATTTTATCAGGGAAATGAGTTTGCTTAAGTTGTAAAAAAAGAAAGAAAAGGGAGGAAAAAAGAAATAGGAAAGGAAAATGAAAGAAGAGAGATAAAAATGAAAAGAAAAATGTGTTGAAGTTGAGAAGGGGAAGGCATCTAAAGCTGGCCTGAAGTTGGAGGCCCAGCTGGGCTTTTGAAGCCTGCTCTCGATTTTTGTGGGTACCTCACACTACAATTTTTTTGCCCTTTTTTGATGACAAACTTTTTTTTTCCAGTGCCAAATTTCCAACACATTAATTAATTGTTGTAGCCAATTAACTGTAGTTGTGCAAATGAGTTTAGCACTAATTACCATGCAGTGCCTGTAATCACATAAAAAACTTGCTGAGAGAGAGATAGAGTGAAAGAGAGAGAGAAAGAAAGGTGCCAAGAGAGGAGGGGACACTGACAAGAGAAACAACCAAGGAGAGGAAACAACTGAGGTCTTGAGATTTCCCAGCTAGGCAACATCCAGGTTCCCAGGGAAGAGGCTATCTTCACAGCCACATTCAGAACATCTGAGAGTGAGGAACATTAGATAAGGGGAAAGAGAGCCAGTGAAGAGGTCTTTGTCTAAGAACTTCCAACCAAAAGACAAAAGCTCAGAATGGGTAGCTCTAGTCATTTCAGCAATATAATGTGGGTCCTCTATAATCCCTATAATCTCCATCCCAAATCTTGGTTTCAGTGCTTGTCTCCCCCATGGCTGTAATTACTAGAGAGGAACAGGGGTACCATTGGGAGATGATGCTGTTCTAGATGGTCCATAGAAGATAAAAGTGATAGGGAATCTTCCTGGTTTTAGAGCTGTAAGTGAATGCAGGAAAATGTTATGGGTCACAGCTATTGGAATAGACCAAAGGAAAAATGTTAACATCAACTATAAAGATGCCATCTCCAGTGGAAGTGGGAAGTGGCAGCCTTTGGCCACATACAGCTCTCAGGAGCCAAAGATTCTGTCTTGTAACTTGGCATCTCTACTATCCATTACATCTGGGCCAACTCTAGGCTTCTACCTGTCAATTTTAACCAGTGCCTAGAGGATGAGGGACAGATTAAAGAATTTCTCCAGCTTCTCTGAACCTAGATGTCCTTGATGTTGGAGGAACAAAACAGGGCTAATGTTAGGACCAAGAAATAAACTGGCAGTTTTGCTTACATTTTGTTTGTCCCCTTCTCCACTCTGACCTAGAGGCTGAGCCTGACATGCCATGTGTACTTTTCCTGCCACAGAAAGCAACAACAAAGTGCTATGCCTCCCCTACCCCTTCAGAAGTGCTCACTTGTCACGGGCCTCCATTTCCTCAGCCTTCAGGGACACATTCAACATTACATTTCTTTTTAAAAAATTTAATTTACTTATTTGCAAGGGGAGGGAAGGAAAGATAGAGGGGAACAGAGAGAAAAAGAGAGAGAGAGAGAGAGAGAGAGAACACCAGGGCCTCTAGCTGCTGCAAACTAACTACAGATGCACAAACCACTTTGTGCATCTGGCTTTATGTGAGTACTGGGGAATCGAACTCGGGTTGTTGTGCTCGCTTCGGCAGCACATATACTAAAATTGGAACGATACAGAGACGATTAGCATGGCTCCTGTGCAAGGATGACACGCAAATTCGTGAAGCGAATTTGGGTTGTTAGGCTTTTCAGCCAAGTGCCTTAACTACTGAGCCATCTCTCCAGCCTTCAACCTTGCCATTTCTAAGGAGATCCTTGATCACTTCACTTACCCTCTGACAGACATCCAAAGGCTACACCCTCCTTCATTTCAGGTCCCTTGTCTGTGGGGAGATGGCTCACCTCAGCTTTGTTCTTTTCTGCCAAGGGGGAAATGACTTTTAAGGGCACATGCCGTAGTATCCCCAGCTGTGGTACTGCTGCTCTTTTGATTCTATTTTTCAAATGACAAAGTTTAGAAGAGGACAGATTAGTGATGCTAAGAGTTAAGATGTGGATGGGGTAGGTAGATGTGATTACAAAAGATCATGAAGAATCTTGTGGTACTGGTATTATTAAGCCCCTTTTCAAGGCAAGTACCTCTACCACTGAGCTACAAAGCCAGTCCCTCTCTTCAGCACATTTACATTTTTATTCATTCATTCATTTGTAAACAGAAAGAGACAGAAAGGAGAGAGAGACAGAAAGAATGGGCATGCCAGGGCCTCCAGTCACTGCAAATGTACTCCAGATGCATCTAGCTTATGTGGGTACTGGGTAATTCAACCTGGGTCATTAGGCTTTGCAGGCAAGTGCCTTAACCAATGAGTCATCTTTCCAGTCTCTTCAGCATCTTAAAAAAAATATTTTATTTATGAGAAAGACAATGAACATGAGCATGCCAAGGCTTCTTGCTGCTACAACTCCTGACACATGTGCCACCTTGTGCATCTGACTTTACATTGGTACTAGGGAACTGAACCTGAGTCACCAGGCTTTTCAAGCAAGTGCCTCTAGCTGCTGAGCCATCTCCCCCAGCCCCTATTCAGCAACTTGACTGTAATGGTGAATATACAAATTTTCACAGGAAATAAAACTGTGTACCCCTTAATGTGTAAACCCACATGCACACAAGAATTAAAAAAAATTTACGGGCTGGAGAGATGGCTCAGTGGTTAAGGCACTTGCCTCAAGTCCCTAAGGCCCCAAGTTCAGTTCCCCAGTACCCACATAAACCAGACCCCCCCACAAGGTGGTGGCCCTGGTGTTTTCTCTCTCTCTCTCTCTGCTTGAAAATGAATAAAATATTTTAAAAAATTTACAAGACTAACCAGAAAACAAAAAAAAAAAATTACAAGACTAGCTGGATTATCTTATTGAAGTGAATTGTTAATATTCTGCTTATGATATATGGTAGCTTGGATATATGTCCCCCATAGACTCAAGTGTTTTATTAAAACTGAGTTTGCAGGCTGAGTGTGGTGGCACACACACACCTTTAATCCAAGCACTCAGGAGGCTGAGGTAAGAGGATTGCCTTAAGTTCAAGGCCACCCTGAGACTACATAGTGAATTCCAAGTCAGCCTGGGCTAGAGTGAGACCCTATCTCAAAAGTGTTCAAGGTCATCCTCAGCTACATAATGGTTACAAGGTCACATGAGACCCTGTCTCAAAAAATCAAAATAGGGGCTGAATAAATAGCTCAATGGTTAAGGCTCTTGGCTTCAAAGCCTAACAACATGGGTTTGATTCCCCAGTACCCACAAAAGGTAGATGCACAAGGTGATACATGCATCTTCCTTTTGTTTGCAGTGGCAAGAGGCCCCTGCACTGTCCTCTCTCCTTCTATCTGCTCATTCATAGATAGATAGATATACAGATAAATGGAATATTTTTTTAAATGCAGGGCTTAAAACAAAAGACAAAAAATTAAAAGAAACAAACACAAAAAAATACATAAAAAAGAAAAATAACAACAAAACAACAATTAAAAAAAAAACAAAAATGCAGGGCTGGAGAGATAGCTTAGCTGTTAAGGCGCCTGCATGCAAAGCCTAAGGACCCACATTCGATTCCCCAGTAACCACATAAAGCCAGATGCAAAAAGTGGTACATACGTTGCAGTGGTACGAGGTCCTGGCACACCCATTCTCTCTACTTCTCCTTTCTATCTCTCTCTGCTTGCAAATAAAGAAAGAAAAATTAGAAAAAAAGTCAAGGTTATTCTGGACTACATAGAGTTTAAGGCCAACCCTGAACTACAAAACAAAACAAAACAAAACAAATAATGCATAGGGGAGCCAGGCATGGTGGCACACACCTTTAATCCCAGCACTCGGGAGGCAGAGTAGGAGGATTGCCAAGGCCACCCTGACACTACATAGTGAATTCCAAGTCAGCCTGGACTAGAGTGAGACTCTACCTCGAAAAACCGAAGAAGAAGAAAAAAAAAAGCATAGGGTTGGAAATACAGTTCAGTGGGATAGTGCTTATGCAAGGCCCTTAGTTCAATCCCCAACTCAGAAAACAAACATGAAGCTTTATGTGTTTGATTATTTATTGTGGTGTTATTTATAATAGTAAAAATATCTAAATGATTAACAGAAGATTAGCTGGACTAATCCCAGCATTTTGGAGGCTGAGGCAGAAAGACTGCCATGGGCCATCATGAGCTGCATGAGTTCTAAGCCAGTCTGGGGCTACAAAGCCTTATAAATCAATATATCCAGTATCAACGTGATAAAATATGAAATATCACAATGTCCAGTGCATAGCATGTACTCAATAAATGGAGTTTTTTCTTTCTTGGATGGTTTTAGGTATCCAAAGAGCTAGTGTTGGTAAATGTACTTGACAAACTGTAAGGTACTCGGTAAATGCTAGTTGTTGCTATTTTTCTAATAACTATTTCTCCTAGCTCCGTCATGGATGAAGCTTCACTTACAAGCAGAATAGTGGCTAAGATGTGGCCTGGAATAGTTGCTTCTCTCTTGGCAAAGAGGCATGGGAATGGGGGAACTGATTTCTTGAGCTAATGAATTGGATTGGGGCTACTTCTTTTCTAGAGGACTGCTACTCCTACTCCACACCATTAAGAAAACATCAAGTCTCCCAAAACATATATGTGCACAGCAATAATTGCAAGGGAGTCATTCAGTCTTTGAAGCAATGTCAAGCCTGCTGGCTTCTTAAAGACAGCAGTATTTTACTGCATGTAATCCTGAGACCTCCTTTACATACACTATTTCATGCAGTTCTCATAATCTTAAGGGGTTAGTTGTTTATCGGCATTTCACAAGAGAAAAAGGCTCAAAGAAGCCAACTTATCAAGGTAGCTGATAAGCAACAGAGCTGGCACTGGAACCCTGAGCTACCAACTTCTGAAACTTGTGATATAATCACCACACAAACTACATTTTTATTAATTATTATTTTTTAAGGGTCTCACTCTAACCCATGCTGACCTGGAACTCACTCTTACCTCTGCCTCCTGAGTGCTGGGATTAGACTACATTTAATGGACCAAGGAGAGTTGCACTGTGTAGAACCTGTGTTGAGGTCATCTGAAGGAGGCTTGAAAAACAACCATGTCCTCCCATTGTTCCTTGGGTAGGTTAGACTAAACTCATCACAGGCAGAACAATCTATGAAGAGAAGTAGACCCATCCTGAAGTTCCTTGTGAAAGTTTTTTCATGTTTTGTCTCTATTCTTTCTGCTAAAATCCAATCCCTTTCCTCTAGTCTGTTTCCACAAGGACGGTGAACAGATGACATAGCTCTCCTCCATGAAAGGTTTTAAGGTGGTAGGGGAGGTGCTTTTCTTTCCCCAGCTCTATTGAAACCATGACTAGGATGCTTCAGTTTCTGTGGTCTCTAGGATGTGCCCTAAGATATCAAACCAAAAGAGATACAGGAGAAACTGGACCATGAAGGACATTCAGAAATAACTACCTCTCTCTTGGATAGGAAGAGGCAGCAGTGATTCTGTCACTTTATATTTTCCTTTTCAATACTATGTAGCTGTACTTGCTCAGGTCTAGACACCTCTACTGGGGGCTACAGAGATGTCTAGGGAAGAGAATAATTTTGTCAACATGATGTCAGAATCTCAGTTAGGCCCAAAGAAGTTTTCTGGGACTTCAAAGCCAGGTTCAAAGCTTTTACTTTTTACTCTCTACATGAGAGCCAGGAGGGCAAATGGAACCTAAGATTGGACACATAGAATTGAGGGATGTATGCCATTCTTCCCTCTCTTCTCTATACATTATTCTACTGTTTGGGCCCAAACATGCCCACTATTCATGTTGGCTTCCCTTGGACTACCTACCCTATGGACAGGATAGGGTTAAAGGCATGGTATGGGCAAGCTATAAATTTCCCATCAGTGTGGAGAGAGCAGGATTGTTGGTAGGGAGAGGGCTGGGTTGGGGGGGGAGGGGGAGCTGGGAAAAAGCCAGGAGGTTGTCTCTAGGTAACAATAAACACTGCAAGCAAGGAGCAGCTGTTACACTTACTCTCTCTGCATCACAATGCTGAAATAACACTAATAAACCAGTGTGCCCAATGCACAGGCATACAAGCATTTAGGGCCAGGGCCCCAGTGCATGTCTAGGGCTGCCTGCCCTTTGCTCCAGAACAGGGCCCTTGATGCCAACAGACATCAGTTCAGGCCTGGATATATTTGCAGGGAAAAATGCAGGACTTCTCACCCAAAGTAGGGTCAGGTGGGGCAGCAGAGGCTGGGAATCCCATTTTCAGAACCTGGTGTCATTCACTGGTAGAAAGAATTCAAATGCAGGTAACTCTCAGCTGGGAACTGGAAAAAAGGGGGAGGAGAGGGGGGAGCAAATCAACTACTTATGTTTTTTCAGAGTGAATGAAGGTGATGAGGCAGTCATGAATGGAGTTGGCTAACGGGAGGTGAAAGAAAATGGAGCAGAGAAAGGGATTTGAGAAAGACGAGGGTCCACAACATGGTATAGAGGAATGATGATTCTTTCTTTGTTTTTGTTTTTTTTGAGGCAGGGTCTCGCTCTAGTCCAGGCTGATCTGGAATTCACTATGTAGTCTCAGGGTGGCCTTGAACTCATGGTGATCCTCCTACCTCTGCTGGGATTAAAGGCGCGCAACCACCACACCTGGCTCGATGATTCTTTTATCTCTACTGGTGCTAAACTTCACTCACCTGCCTACATCCTATCTATTATACCCAGGCTCCTGCTCCCCCTCACAGTACTAGTTTTATACGTAGGGCCAGCTGATATTTTGGCTTAATTCAGGACTTAACTTTAGAATTTTGTCCTCAAGCTTCGTATGCTGCCATGGAGAAAGGGGAGTAGAGCTGGTCCTACTGAATGAAGAAGTTTGTCTCTTTCTGCAACCAAAGCCATCACCAGTAGATGGGCACCAGGCCCCTTAACCCTGGCTAGAAAGGAGAGCTACCAGCAATGAAAAGAAAAGGCACCTTCCTCTTAACCCACACTTCTCTGAGGCCAGACGTCAGGCAGGGTGTGTATTACTCTATGTCTGGATACACCAGCATCAAGATCTCTAGTCTTTTCTCTTTGCCAGTTTGTCAGAGGGCACTGGGACCATGGTCAGAGGCATGCATGGTGTTTCTCGTCCACCTTCTGGTCTCTCTCCTGGTGTATCTCCAGCACTGCATTCTACCATCTCTTTGAGGAAGGACAGAGAAGATATATACTGCCCACTTGACCTGTGAGGAAGGATAGCCTTAGCCCTTAAGATCTGTGACTCTGTGTTCACTTCCCAGATCATTCTAATAGCATGGTTAGCCAGGCTAAGCATCTCTAACTGCTTCTCTCTGGTTGGAGGCAGCTGTTTCAAATAAGACAGTACTTAGTACAGGTGGTAATCCTCCCTGGTTCTGGTCTTATAGTAGTGTTTGTTTTTGTTTTTGTTTTTGTTTTTCCTTCCTTCCTTCCTTCCTTCCTTCCTTCCTTCCTTCCTCCCTCCCTCCCTCCCTCCCTTCCTTCCTTCCTTCCTTCCTTTTTTTTTTGGTGCTGAGGACTGAACCCAGGGCCTTGCTAGGCAAGCGCTTATACACTGAGCTAAATCCCCAACCCTTATTTACTTTTCTTAAGTAATTCTAATACTGGGCTTGATGGCACATGCCTCTAATCCTAGCACAAGTGTGAGGCAGGCAGATCAAGAGTTGAAGGACTGGGCTGGAGAGATGGCTCAACGGTTAAGGTACTTGCCTCCAGTGCCTAAGGCCCCTGGTTCAATTCCCCAGGACCCACATAAGCCAGATTCACAAGGTGGTGGCCCTGGTGCGCTCTCTCTCTCTCTCTCTCTCTGCTTGAAAATGAATAAATAAAATTTAAAAAAAAGAGTTGAAAGACAACACTGTTTGACTCTGTCTAAAAAAACAAAAAAACAGCTGGGTGTGGTGGCACATACCTTTAATCCCAGCACTCAGGAGGCAGAGGTAGGAGGATCACTGTGAATTCAAGGTCAGCCTGGAGCTACAGAGTGAGTTCCAGGTCAGCCTGAGCTAGAGTGAAACCTTACCTCAAACTCCCTCCTCTCCCCAACAAACACTCTAAGAGTTTTTGACAGAGCTCTGGGCAACTTAGGGTAGGGAAGAGTAGCTGTCTACCTGGAAAGACTTTTTGGGAGACAGTAGGGCAAGAGTAACTAGCTCTGTCAGCCTTTCTTCAGGAGAAGCCTCTCACTGGGAAAGCTCAGCCATTCCTGTTCTTTTCTCTCCCATTCCCCCACTCTTTTTCATAGTTAGGGTTTCCCCTAATCTAGAAGGAGAGATTTTAGTGCACAGAGCTCAGAATGGGGAGAAATGGCCCCCCTTCCCTTCTGCTGTTTCCATGAGCCACCCCCACTGCTGTGAGTCACCAGAACCTCAGGCTCTGCTGAGCTTCCAGCAGCCTTCTCCTTCCCTCTTCCAGCCAAGCAAATATGCACCCAGTAAGCCCCAGTGCCCACCAACTTCCTACCCACAGGGCCACAGCTCTCTTCCATCCCTAGGAATCTGCAATGCAGAGACTTAGAGATGAGTGAGCAAGGTAGTACCAGACTCCAGCAGGTGCTCTGTGTTGGGCAGAGAGCTGGCTGCCTGCATAGAGAAGCAGGATCACCAGCCAGGAGAGCTGGTACACTTGGGCACACAGCCTCATCAGCAAGAGGGGAAGCAGGAGAGGATGGGGTAAGGATGCCTTTCCAGAGGCTTCCTTGCTAGTTAGTTTCTTCACTAGGAGTGCTAATGGGCACCATGGCACTTGCCACATCTGTTTACCTCTTTCTCTGATTTCCTTCCTGTTCATGTCTTTGAGAGCTACAGAAAGGACCTGCATAACAGCCTTCTAATTCTAAGGTGTCAAAGTGAGAGTTCTTATTTCCAGATCTCCCCCCAGCCAATAGAAAATTTGAAGGGAGAAAGAGGAAAGGGGTCCCATTAGAGTAAAAACTAAGTGCTAGACTAATGCTGACTACTTTTTCTAGAAAGCAAGAAATTCTGGGCATACTATTTTTGCCTTCCACGTACTTCAAAGCCTATTCTCCTTCTCCTCAAAGGCTCTGTGCTGCTTCTGGACTTCAGAGCAGGCTGCATACTCACAATCTAGGCTACAGATCAGATACTCTGCACTAAACTTTGGGAGTGTGAGCCAAGCCTGGTAAGATTGGAGAAAAGGAGACTATTCCTCAGATAACACCTAGGATCTAGAATAAATGCTTGAAGGCCCCTTTAGCCCCTCAAATATGCCTATAATGTTGGAGTAGAGATGGACAAATGGTAAGCAAGAGCAAAGAGAGGGAGGGTGGCTGGCTGGCTTCAATGTGTGCTTTTCCACTGCTCTAGACTAGGAACAGCAGTTCTGTAAATAGCAGCTACCTAAATAAATTCCCAAACCATACTCACTATGCATGTCCTGCATTGAGCAGCCAGCCCCATGAGTGGGACCACAGGTGCCATTTTCCAATTGTCTCCCCTCTGTCTTCCCCCTACTTTCAGGTTCTTCATCTGCCTGACAGAACCTTCCTTTCCAGTCCCAGTATAGTTTCCTCATGTGGACCTCTCAAAGGCAGACTCTGAGGGCTAAAGGCAAAGCAGGGTGAGGCTGGGCGCTGCCTCGATCATGCTCTGCCTGGAGTACTAAACAGAGAATTTGATTCTAATGGTGGAAGGAAAGGGAGGGTGGGAGTTTCTACTGGAACTGCCTTGTAAGCTCTATAGCCTACCCTTGTCCATACTCCAGCTTAGCCCTTATGAAACATGAAACAATGCTAGGCTGGATGTGGTTGCACACGCCTTTAATTCCAACACTTGGGAGGCAGAGGTAGGAGGACTGCTGTCAGTTTGAGGCCAGTCTGGAATAATAGAGTGAGTTTCTGGCAGTCTGGGCTAGAGATAGACCCTACATCTCAGCAAAACCAAAAAAAAAAAAAAAAAAAAAAAGACATGCAGCCAGGTGTGGTGGCACATGCCTTTAATCCCAGAACTCAAGAGGCAGAGGAAGGAGAATCTATGAGTTTGATGCCACCCTGAAACTACATAGTGAATAGGTCAGCCTGGGCTAGAACAAGACCCTACCTCAAAAAACGAAACAAAACAAAAACAAAGACAAACAAAAAAAGGAATGTTGAAGATTTTGAAGAAAGAAAAGGATGTCAATAAATGCTACCTTTGGCAACCTGCTTTCACCTTTCTTCCTAAGACTTAACAAATGAATAAATGAAGGAAGAGAAGGGGTGGGGATATAGGGGGCTAAAAATTTACCCATGGAACAAGAAGTATGATTGTGTGGTTTTCGAAGGTAGGGTCTCACTGTAGCCCAGGCTGACCTAGAATTCACTATGTAGTCTCAGGGTGGCCTTGAACTCACAGTGATCCTCCTACCTCTGCCTCCCCAGTGCTGCCCCCCCACCCCGGTCGGGTTACCCTCTAGCCTAGTCTGACCTGGAGTTACTAAGTAGTCTCATGGTGGCCTCAAACTCATGATGATCTTCCTACCTCTGCCTCCTGAGTGGAATTACAAGCACATGCCACATGCCCGGCTCTACTAACTTATAACAAGGAAGCTTATGATAAGATTTCCAAAACTGAAGCCGGACCTGGTAGAACACGCCTTTAATCCCAGCACGTGGGAGGCAGAAGTAGGAGGATCACCATAAATTCGAGGCCAGCCTGGAACTACAGAGTAAATTCCAGGTCAGCCTTGGCTAGAGTGAGACCCTGGCCTCAAAAAAAAAAAAAAAAAAAAAAAAAAATCCAAAAAGGTTCAATATTTAGCCTTGATTGGAAGAGTTACCTTTTGGTAAGGAGTTAGAGAAGTTGGAGCATTTCCTTCTCTACAGACTTAAGAATATATGGTAAAATTGTATGCAGTAGGGTTGTAGGAAATTGTCTCCTTGGAGGTAAAGGGGGAGGTGAGATGACCCCTAGAACAGGCTACACAAAGGTAATGTCTCCAGTATAATGTCTCTTAGAATCTGCACCTAACTGATTCCCCTAAATTGCTTCCAAGATTCAGAAGATAGACATGAGACTTCTGGCAGTGGCAGATCATACCTGTTTACCCTTTGGTGTGTGTTATGTGAGTGCATGGAAATGTGGGCAGGCACACAAATGTGCACATGTGCATATGCACACGTGGAAGTCAAAGGTCATTTTTGAGTGTCATTCTTCAAGTATGCTGTCCACTTCTTTTTTTTTGTTTGTTTGTTTTTTCAAGGTAGGGTCTTGCTCTAGTCCAGGCTGACCTGGAATTCACTATGTAGTCTCAGGGTGGCCTTGAATTCATGGCAATCCTCCTACCTCTGCCTCCCGAGTGCTGGGATTAAAGGCGTGCACCACCATGCTCGGCTCACTGTCCACTTCTTTCAAAACAAGGTCTTCTCACTGTCCTGGAGCTCACAAATTAAGCTAGACTGGTTGGCCAGTGAGCCTCAGGGATCCGTCTGTCTCTGCCACCCCAGTACTGTCCTCATGCTTGTGAGGCAAGTACTCTAACAAGTGAACTATCTCCGCAGTCCCTGCTTTTTTTTTTTTTTAATTTCCCTCCCTCTCTTGTCACCTACCTACCTTTCCTTACCTATACTCCTAGGAACTCTCCAAATCCAAAATATAAAGCAAACTCCAAGACAGAATTCAGCTGAATTCCACTCTCCAGGTATTTATTTCCACATCTGTAAAATGAAGGGGTCAGATGAGCTCCAAGTTCCCTTCCTTGGCTTCTCTGACCCCAAAAGCATCAGATTATTTGCATGCCATTTTGTATATAACTGCCATGACAAATATTTCACATCAAAATGAATAGAAATATCCTTGAACTCTGCCCTTTTCTTCTATTTCACCACAGTCCCTGATTCTATGGTCTTGTCCTCTCTCTTCAGGAACCTCAAAGCTCTCTCCATCTTCCTTTCACAATTTTACAACACTCTAGGATCAACCCAACTAGAGAAAAACCCCAGAAGCAAGAAAAGAGCCTTACCTATTATTTTGAAATTTTGGGCTGTAGACCTGAGTCAATCAGCACAATTCCATTCTATCTGGAGGTGCTGGCAGTTGGGGGGAAATCCTGGCACCTCTCCCAAGTGCCTCCCCTCCTCCACCACCTCACTATTCTTCATGCCAGAACGCAAAGTGGCCAGTGATTGATGGGCCTGGGTTCCTAGTAACCGCACCCAGTGGCCCAATCCTCCTCCTTTACCCAATCCCTCCCCTGTCCCTATTCAGAGATCAGATTGTCTCATGTTGGTCCCTAAGGTCCCATTAATTAAAAATACATCCAATTAAATGGCAGGTGAAAACGTGCTATTGGAGCTCTATACCCCCTGCCCCAGCTTGGTCTCTCCACTTCCCCCGCCTCCCTTTTAAGGCTCAGCTGTGCTTTGAGCTGAGGGGGAGAGAGAGAGAGAGAGAGACAGAGAGAGAGAGAGAGAAAGAGAGAGAGAGAAAGAGAGAGAAAGAGAGAGAGAGAGAGAGAGAGAGAGAAAGAGAGCGATTGGGGGTATGAAGGAGACAGCAGAGGAAGATGTAGGGTGGGAGTTTAATGGGGGAAGGCTACTTGAATCCTTGCCAGGGTAGCATGTGCCAGCCTGGGAGGGTGGCACCATGCCCTGGTGTCTAATTTCTGGAGGTGTGAGCAGGTTCAGTCAGCTGTGTATCCACCTTCATTTCCCTTAAAGGAGCAGAAGGAAGTCAGAGGGAGTAGCTAGCTGTAGTGCCCTGCTTCTGGATTTGGTGAGTGAGAAGTGTAAACAGTAGAGGGACCTTAGAAGCAGGTGTGATGTTTAGGAGTGCCCAGGGTCTGAGACCTCCATCTTTTTTGCATACCTCTTAGAAGATTAAGAGGAATTGGCTGGGACCCAGGTGGCAGGGCACGGTGATACTCCTGAGCCTGGCTGTGCCTACCCTTACCTATAAGATGAGAAAGAGGGAGGGAGAGAGGGATGGAGAAAGAAAAGAGCCATAATTTGGGTGGGAGCAGATGTGTCAGATAAAATATGCAGAGATGGATATTCATTGAAGCAAGTCCCTGAGTACCTTAGGAAAAAGGGTTTAGAGGGACATATCCTATTTGCTCTTTTTCTAGGCAAAAAGCAGCAGCAATAGCAGTCTGGCTGGATGTGTGTAGGACATCTCTGTTGCTCTCATTCTCCTCCACACTTCAGAGTCCCCAATATTTTGCCAGGTAAGGCACCTGCTCCAAACCCAAAGCCCTCTGAACTCAAGTGCTGCAAGGCTGATGGGAAGTGAGCACTGTCGGAAAGGAGCTATTGAAGAAGAGATGACTAAGGGTCAAGCGAGAATGATGGTGCCAGCCCAGGGCCTTCACATAGTCTTCTTGGCAGCCTCAGCACCTCCTCACTTCACTTTAACGCTAATTGGAGATTTTAATCTGTGCTGCTGCTCTGCTCGGAGTACTGGGGGGGGAGGGAGTGCCAGCTGTGCAGTAATTCCAACAGCACCGACTGTTTAATCAAGCTGTCCTCCTGAGGAGGGGCCCTCAGGCATTGGGGGGGAGGACCTCTGTCATCTCCCTGAGCCTGTTCAGTCTGGAAGGCCTTCATGGAAACTGAGGGTGAAGTGTAGGGCCCTCAGTTTCATAGGGCTCCATAGCCATTTGGCATACCAGACAGAGCCATGACACAGCACAGGGTTGATATGAGGCTTCCATCCTACTTATTGATACATTTTTTTTGGCTCAAAGCCCTGAGCTGTCCCACTCAGGCTGCAAATATCCACGAGACTGGCTTGAGTTCTGTATATTTGTACTGGATAAGAAGGTGGGGGTTAATTCCTAGTTTTCAGTCCCCCAACACTTCATTAAGAGAGGCAATTTTTATTAAATAATTGTAAGAGTTTTCTTTCCTCTGAAAACCACAGACAGTCCTACTCCCTACGGTGTAAAACAAGTGTCATGGAAGGAAAGGGCAGTGGGTTGGATAGCTAGAGCTTCTCATACGCTGAAGGGGACAGTATCTAAGCAAGGGGTAGAGTGCCTAGAAATAAGGCTTCCAGGTTCAACTGAAAACTGAGTATGTCAAAAGGGCTAAGTGCTTAGGTCTGAGACCATTTTAAAGGAATAAGTAGTACCAATTACTCTTCTGGCTTCTGACCTGGGCTCTGGGAAGTGTTTCTGACTTCTGTCCTGGGGGAAAAACGGTGCCCAAACTCAAACTGCTTGCTAAGTTCTAATTGGCCAACAGTGCCCTCGTGTGGCAGAAACCATGACTGCAGCTGCCCCATTGACACTTGATGGCTTTGAGGAATCAGTCTGGCTGACAGGCAGCAAAGCTATAATTGTTGGTGCTCTCTGTGCCATCAAGGAACCCCATGCATATGTACACTAGATTGTTTCCAGGACATGTCCTGCCTTATTTTGTAAAAATTAATTTTAAAGCTGGGCGTGGTGGCACACGCCTTTAATCCCAGCAACTTGGGGGGCAGAGGTAGGAGGACTGCCGTGAGTTCGAGGCCACCCTGAGACTACATAGGGAATTCCAGGTCAGCCTAGACTACATCAAGACCCTACCTCAAAACACAAACTAACAAACAAACAACAAAAAAGGGCTGGAGAGATGGCTTATTGGTTAAGGCATTTGCCTGGAAAGCAGAAGTACCAGAGTTCGATTCCCAAGTCCCCACATAAAGCCAGATGCACAGCATGTGTCTGGAGTTTATTTGCAGTGGCTGGAGGCCCTGGTATGCCCATTATATCTCTCTCTCTGCTTCTTTCTCTCTCGCTCTCTTAAATAAATAAATAAATAAATTTTTTAAAAACCGTAGGCATGGTGGTGCATACCTTTAATTCTAGTATTTAGGAAACAGAGTTAGGAGGCCCACTGTGAGTTCGAGGCCACCCTGAGACTACATAGCAAATTCCCAGTCAGCCTGGGCTGACCCCACCTTGAAACACCCCCCAAAAAAGATAATATAATAATAATAATAATTTTATTTATCTATTTGAGACAGAGAGGAAGAAGCTGAGTATGGAACACCAGGGCTTCCTGCCCCTGTAAATGAACTCAATACACATTCGCCACTTTGTGCATCTGGCTTTATGTGGGTACTGGAGAATCGAGCCAGGACGTCAGGATTTGCAAACAAGTGCCTTTAACCATTGAGCAATTTCTCCAGCCACGTTTCCTGCATCCTAACATCTGCCTTTTCTTTCTTCTCCACACCTGTTCCACCTAAACTCAAAGCATCTGACTCCTAGTGGAAACAGCACCTTACTCAGAGCAGGTATTGAAATGGTCCTGCTGCTAGTGCTATCTGGATTGCAGAAGTGAAAGAGGTACTGTCACCTCCAGTACCCAAGAGGCAAGGAGATGCCCTAACCCCTCTGACAACTCTCCACAAGCCCCAGAGAAAAGCTGGCACCTGAATTTAACACCCAATGGTTGATTCCACCCTACAGCCATCCCTTCTCTACTCCTAGGGCAGGTTGGGGGAAGGATCTGAAAGTAAGTAGGGACAGACAGATGATCAGAGCCTAAGATCCTGGAGAAGAGACACTAGATAAAATACCTTTCTCTTCAGAGATTCAGGTTTTCTCCCAGAATGCACATCTGGGCCTTAGGCTTCTAGCTCCCAAGATGGGCTGTTTGTCATTGGACCCTTCTCTACCAGTATCACAGACCAACAGTTTACTGGCCCCTTCTCATACCCACTTAATGGGGGAAGTAGTTTTGAACTACAAAGGTATGGACATTAGATGCCAAAAGCAACTCTCTAAAGATCAGGACTTGGAAAATACCAAGATGAAGACCCAAGTCACCAAAGTGTTCCTTTTTTTTTTTTTTAGAGACACTAACAACAGAAATAGTCCCAGAGAAGCTAGAAGTGATGGTGGGCACCTACATACAGTTCCAGCTAATCTAAAGGGAAGGGAGGGAGAGAGGAGGAGAGGGAGGAGGAGAAGGAGAAAGGAGAAAGGGAGGGAGAGTGATAACTCTATTGAAGATAGGAAAACAGTACAAAGCACACATACCAGCAGGAAAAGAAGATGGGTGCCAGCTCCAGGTGCTGGGGGTAGAGAAAGCAGGCTGCAGGACTCTACTTCTCCTGTCTCACACAGTAGTTAGAAAAGTAGAATATTCCACTGAACCTGGAAAGGAGGTAGAGAAGAAGCTAGTTAGAGGTAATGAGAAAGGATAGCACTGTCTGATCTTGACTTGAATAAAGGGATAGAGAACAACTTTTTGGGAAAGAAAAAAATGTGTGTTATGAGAGGGTAGTGAAAGTGGGCTGGTCTTCCTAAAAGAGGAAGCGGAAAGTAACACCAGCACCCTACCATAGAGAAATATTCATTAACACAATCAACCAAGAAGAAACAATAGGAATGAAATACAACTAGGGCCACATGGTGGGGCTCACTCGCTCTAAATAGAAGCTCTCTTATTAACTAGAAGGCAGGACCATACAGAACAAGAGCAGGGACATAAGGAAACTCTGAAGATCTCTGAGAATGGTGCAGTGGGGGTGGTGTTACCCCTTCAAAAAAAGCAGAACAAGGAGGGTGTGGTGGCACACGCCTTTAATCCCAGCACTCTGGGAGGTAGAGGTAGGCGGATTACCAAATTAGATGAGTTCAAGACCACCCTGAGACTACATAGTGAATTCTAGACAAAAAAAAAAAAGGCAGGACAGTAGCCTTTGATTAGCTTTAAGTCCCTACCTGGCTTCAAATACTGTGGGAGAGACTATATTTGCCAGGCACTGGATGCAAGGTGATTGGTGGATGAATTCTTCAGGGGCTATGCCTGCTGCTGCCACCTGTAAAGGAAAATGAGAAGCTATATCAGACATGATACAAGGGACTGCACTCTAAAGAGGGTGTTTGGTCATTCATGGGAGAGCAGGATGTTGACAGCTAACAGTAATGGTGATGGCTACTCTTCTTCCAATTTTCCTCAAACCTCAACTTCCCAAAAGGTTTCAAAGGAACCCTAAGAGAACAGTTCCAGAGAACAGTTATGATTGTTTTAGATTCTTGCCTCCAAGGAACTAGCTCCCAGGCTGATAAATACAAAAGCTTGGCCCTTACAGTTAAAGAGGTTAGTAAATTCAATAGAAATAGGAGCTGTGAAATGCAAAATTATAGAGTAATTGTAGTTTGGTAATATAAGTTTTATATAAGAAGGTAACTTGGAAGAGACATCTAATTTTGGATCAGATCCCCAACTTGGATTGAGACTCTCTTGTCCACCACAGTTTAAGAAAGGTTCTGATGCAAAAAACTGTCCTGACTATAAAACAGAAAGGTTTGCAGTAGAGCAGACTTGATGCAATGTGGGCACGTAGGTATATATAGGGATAAATTTGCATAGAGACCAACCCACATCCTCTTCATGCTATTAACTAAGGTGTGATAGACCAAATATAAATATGTACTGGGATCTGTTTCTTTATGACCTACAATGTTCCGTTTGTAAACCCCTGATCTGGACCCATAAGTCTTACCTCCAAGCTACTCAGTACTTCCTATTTCCCTTCAGTATTTCCCTCCCTGGTATCACAGACTCCACATTTCATATGCAAGCATGAGAAAGGACAGTGCTCACAGCTCTTCCCACCCCCTCAAGAAGGGGAAGTCTCAGCACCAGTGAGTGAAATGCTTTATAGAACCTGCCCTGCAGGCCAGCCTTCCTTCTGCCTGGTCAAAGAACAATAAACCACCAACAAATGAACAAATAACAAAAGAGGAGAGAAGGGTAAAAGGTCCCTCCAACTTTCTTGTAATGAGAATAATTTGTTGCTTAGAGTTCTAGAATTCTACTTCTCACTCAGAGATTCCCCGTCCACCTTTCTAGCAGATGAGAAACAGCTTCTCTCCTTTGATTCTTGTCCATACAGCTGAATTATAAGGTAAAAGAGTCTGAGTTGAGACTTACAGTGAATTTCTCATGTTGTCTCAGAGGATCTTTTCTAGCTATCAGTCTACCCAGATGGTGGCCAAGGGCTCTTTGAATTTGGGACACTGACAGCATTAGGATCTTTAGTTGTGCTGACACTTGCTTCCTAGTAAAGCAGAATTCTTGTATCTAAATAAAGATTACTTATGTAACTTATATTTTTTTGAGACAAGGTCTCAGGTAGCCCAGGCTGGCCTTAAGCTCACTATATATAGCTGAGGATGACCTGGAGCTCTTGATTTTCCTGTCTGTATCTCCTTTGTGCTGAGGTAACAGGTGTACACAATCCCACCTGACTTGAAAGTTTATTCTTGAAGGTGGAAATACATTTTTTTCTTTTGGTTTTTCAAGGGAGGGTCTCACTCTAGAACAGACTGACCAGAAATTCACAATATAGTTTCAGGCTGGCCTCAAACTCACAGCAATCCTCCTACCTCAGCCTCCTGAGTGCTGGGATTAAAGGCATATGCCACCACACCCAGCAGAAATACATATTTTTCTAGTAAAATCATTTTTAAAAAATTTTATTTAGGGCTGAAGAGATGGCTTAGTGGTTAAGGCATTTGTCTGCAATGCAGAAGGACCCGAGTTCGATTCCCCAGTGCCCATATAAAGCCAGATGCACAAGAGGGCGTATGTGTCTGGAGTTCGTGCTGTGCCCATCCTCCCCCCCCCCTCATAAATAAATAAAATATATTTTTAAAAAATTTTATTTATTTGCAAGCAGAGAGGGATAGAGAGAAAGACAGGCAGAGAGAATGGGCACACCAGGGCCTACAGCCACTACAGACTCTAGATGCATGTGCCACTTTGCATCTGGCTTTACATGGGTACTGGGGGAATCAAACCTGGGTTGTTAGGCTTTGCAGGCAAGCATCTTAACTGCTGAGCCATCTCTCCAACCCCTAAAATGATTTTTAAATTGACCTCTCCCTTCAATTTCTGCCCATCCTCCTTCAAAATCTCAAGGTATTCCTTTCCTGAAGTAGTAACTCAAGACTCTCAGGAACATTCAGTTTTGGGTTTGAGGAGATTTCTCAGTGGTTAAAAGCACTTGCTTGCAAAACCTGCTGATTCAGGTTCAATTCCTCAGTACCCATGTAAAACTAGATGCACAAATTGGCACTTGTCTGGAGTTTGTATGCAGCAGCAGCAAGAGGCCCTGGTGCATCATTCTACCTCTCTTAAGTAAACAAATACATACATAAATAAAAAGCAATGGTCAATTTTAAGTTGGAGGTTCTATACTTATTATGTATATGCTACACTAACTTGCTGTCAGACTGGGCATTTCCTTTCTATTAAGCCTGTTTCCTGCTCTCAAAGGAGAATCTATGATTCTATAAGGCCCAAGACCCAACTGTCTCTCTCCATTAGGAAGCGAGATACTCCTGTCCATCCCTCTCTGTGCCACTGTACAAAGAACAAGCAAGGGCTGGAGAGATGGCTTAGTAGTTAAGGCATTTGCCTTGCAAAGCAAAATGACCCAAGTTAAAAAGCCAGATGCACAAGGTGGCACATATGTCTGGAGTTTGTTTGGAGTGCCGGGAAGCCCTGGCGTGCCCATTCTCTCTCTCAAATAAAATTCAAAAAATATTTTCAAATAAAATGTTCTCAAATAAAATTCAAAAAATATTTTAAAAAGAACAGTAAGTAAGTTCCAGGAGGGTTTTCTTTCTTTCTTTCTTTTTTTTGGTTTTTTGAGGTAGGGTCTCGCTCTAGTCCAGGCTGACCTGGAATTCACTATGTAGTCTCAGGGTGGCCTTGAACTCACGGCAATCCTCCTACCTCTGCTTCCCAGAGTGCTGGGATTAAAGGCGTGCACCACCACGCCCGGCTTCAGGAGGTTTTCTTTAAGTGTCAAATTCTCTCTTGTAAGTGGAAAAGAAGGACCTAACTCCAACCCTGACTCATGATAAAGCAAATGGTACTGAAGACAGGTTTAGAACTTTGAGGAGTATGATAAGCATACCCATCCCCCAGATGGCTAGACCAAGCACATACTTGGCTTTGCACAAGGATACCCTATACATGTTGGATTATTGGCTATCGAATATAACTGTGTATAAACGGGAATAAAGAAAGGACACATAAATACACCCACAGCATAGACACAAACAAATGGCTAGCCAAAGCCCACACACTCATTCCTATTTTCTACTTTACGCCCATATGTGCCTGTAAGAAGCCTTGGTGAGAGGGGCCATAGCATCCCAGCCTTCCTCCTCCCCAAAGTCAGAAAGGAAGACATGAGACAGGAGCTACTTGGCTTCCTATAAATTGTTTTGTCCTTCCTCACAGCTGCAATCAGAAGCTAAGGGCTCCCGCAGGCCTTGTTCTGATGTGCTGCAGGCTATGGAGGGTTTTTGAAACAGAGGACTTGGCTGCGGCCCCATTTCAGCTGCCGTTGGGGTTGGCTAATGGGCTCATTCGGGAAGACCCCCGCCTGCCGCACTAAAAAGTCCCCCGCCGACCCCCTCCCCAGTCCCAACCCAATTAATAAATGGGGGCTCCCACTTTATGGCTCTGGGAGCAGAAACCAGAGATACAAATGACCCCCAGGGAGGGACAGAAAAAGGCCTTCCAAGCATCAAGCCAGAGAATTGTGCATCCACAGGCACATGCTGCCACAGGCTAGTCATTTCATTAAAGGGGAAGAAACTGGCCAAAAAAACTATTTTCTTTCACAGATCCAGAGTGGCCTAGCATGCTTCCTGGCTAGTATACTCGAGCAACAGACGCTGCTGGGTTCTCCAACCTGAAAAGGTCTAGGTGCAGGTTACCATAAGGACACTGAACACAGGCACACTGCATTACTTAGCTAATAAACACTTCCTTCTTAGAAACAAAGCAGCCACCTCTTACCAAGTTTTCATCATCATCATCAGCTCAAACGTTTCCTCATTCAGAGACCATCTTTTATCTCTTCCCCCTAGTCCATCAGCAAGCCTAATTCCTGTGGACCTTTTCCTTTCCGATTTCCTTGTCCTACCCTATCTAGTTCAGGCGCTTACTGTCTCATGTTTGAGCAAGAACAATAGTATCTTGGAGAATGTCTGTGCTTTCTTGGCCCAGTACAAGTGGCAAAACTTCCCAGTATCATTTCCAGCTCATCCTCCTCTGCTTCAGGCCAAGATTGCTTCTCCAACTTCATTTCTAATATTCTTTTCCCAAACCTACCTAGTCAATTAATAGCCCTCTGCACAAGATACGTATCTTCTCCCATGAGTCTCCTCCCAGTTTTCTCCGTCTTTCTTTCCTCTGGTGAAGGGGGACACAGGATCCCAGTCTTCCTCCTCCCTAAACTCAGAAAGAACACAAGACAGGAGCCATTTGGCTTCCTCTCAACTATTTTGGATTGTGACCATCTTTCAAAGAAGAGTTACTCTGTTTTCTATTTCTTTGCTTCTTGTTGGGACACTGTTTTAGAACCTGCTTTAAAAATACTGATTCTCAAATCAGATGAGTGGCACATGCCTATAATACCAACACTGGGGAGGCCAGGGCTAGAAAATTATTTGAAGCCACTCTGGACTACACAGAGTTAAAAGTCACCTGGGGTGACAAAGCAAGGCTTTGTCTCAAAAGAAAAACAAAACAAAACAAAATAAAAAAAACCCCAAACCAAACCAAAAATACCAATTCCCCTACATTTCACCCAGTATACATCTTACATCTTTCACTTATCTATAAGCTTCCTAAAAGTGGGACCCATGTTGTCCTGTACTCAGGACATGATTCAGATAATGATATTCCAGCTCCCCTCTTAAGCAGTTGTTAGAGCATAATCCTTGGATATTATATCAAACACGAGAAACAATCTTATCTTATTCTGTCCATTTTCAGATTGCCACCTGCTCCAGACTCAACAACAACTCTTTCTAAAAATACAAATTCAGGTTCGTGACTTAAAGAAAATAAAAACAAAACAAGCTGTTACTAAAGGAATTTATCTCCTTCATTAGTTATAAACATTATTTTCTTTGAGGTTACCCTAAGGATGAGAAACCTCTTTTTGTTATTTTTTTTTTTTTCTTTTGAGACAGGATTTCATGTAGTACCAGACTGGCCTCAAACTCAATGTGTAGCTGAGGGTGACCTTGAACTCCTGATCTTCCTATCTCTGCTGGGAATACAAGGGTGCTCTGTCACTATGCCTGGCTACTGTTCCCTCCCCTCCCCTTTTTTTCCCTTTTCTGAGGTCTCACTCTAGCTAAGGTTGACCTGAAATTCACTCGACAGTCCCAAGCTGGCCTCAAACTCACTGTGATCCTTCTATCTCTGCTGGGATTAAAGGTGTGTGCCATCATAAAATCAAACCTGTGTTCCCAGATCATGCATGACCTGATGTTTAAAAAAAATATTTTTATTAATTTGACAGAGAGAATGGGCACACTAGGTAGGACCTCTTGCTCCTGAAAACTAACTCCAGATGCATGTATCACCTTTGTGCATCTGGCTTTTACCTGGGTACTGGGGAATTGAACCACACCAAGATTTTGCAAACAAACCCCTTTAACAGCTGGTCCATCTCTCCAGCACCACGACCTTTTCTAGAATGAAAATCAATCTGTGCCAAGAGTAATCCTGCTCCTACCAGACCTGCCTCTAACCATCATTTTAGAATGGAGAAGTTACTCATCCCTTTCAACTGCCTAGTGAGTACTCTTCCTTAGATTAACCTCATTCTCAAATGCTGATTCTTCACTTATTCAAGGTTAGTCTCAAGAGGTTAGAGGGGAAAAAGTGGTCTACCAATGCCCTTTATCTCAGGATGGCTTTTATTCTTTCCAATCCCTAGCCTCAAAGTGCCTAAGAGTCAAGCTCCTAAAAGCAAAGCACTTAGCACAGTGCCTGACACTTGATGGGACTTAACATTAGCTCCCCTTTTTCTCGCTCTGCTCCTAACACCATAGGTTTTTCTACCTTCCTGGGCCTGTGCTTTCACTGGCCAAAGATGGCACCAAAATAAACAGACTAATGTTCTTCAGTAGCTCAGCTAGTCTGTGACTCTTAATTCACACTTTCTGACTTGTCCACTCTTCTATGCATTGCTCTCATTTATATCTAAACCAAAGTAATAGTTTTCAGATTGACCTAAAATACATAAAACCAACTGAAATTTAAAACTTGAGAAATAAAAATTAGCATGTCACTTTCTGAATAACTCTAACTATGTAGATGGCAGTGCTAAGCAAATATCGCATGTTATTATACTTATTATTTTTGTTTACATTATCTAGATGCCTAGAAAAAAAGGTCTTTATATTATTCCCCAGCCTAATGGGAGAGGCCCATTTGCCAACCCTAAATATAAGGAACATCTAAGTGAACTTACTTTATGGCTATAACCTTATTCCAAAGAAGTGTGGTGAAGACTGCATAGCAAGAGTTTCATCAGTTACCCATCTAAAGCACAGGAAAGATTAAACTCCACATTAGTCTCAGCCTTGGACTATAAATTTTCAAGATGAGAGAGATGGTGAGAGCAATCTAGTAGACAAAGCATTTGGGCAGCCCAGGGATTAACCACTGAAGTATCAACCTTTATCTGTTTCTCTTGGATACCATAGCCCTTTTCTCACAAGCTCTACTTCCCATAGACATCATCTGCCACTGAACTTAGACATGTCATCAGTAAAGCAACAATCTGAGAAGGGAGAGTATGAAAAGGTGAAATAGGATTACTGAAAGATGACTCCTTGTCTTTGAAGGACATGCATTTCCTTTCATAGCTCTTGGCAATAACAAAGTATGGTCATTTTGCTCTCCAGATAAACATGTCTTCTGAATTGCTTGTAAAGACTTTTGAAAACTATGAAATAGTAGGAACTCTAAAAATACAGCCTTTGATACCCATGGTATCATTCAAGTTGGATGGTGAAAGGGGTAGAGGAGGAAGTTAAGAAAATGAAAAGTGAGTAGACTGATAGCTATCTAAAATGACAAGTGGTAGGATATCACCAATGATTCCTTGTTACAATTCTGCCAAGTCTCCCAACCCTGGCTGGAGGACTCTCTCATTTATCTAGAGCAGTCCCAAGGCTGTTCAATCACTAGAGGTGCTCTCACAGGTGAGAAAACCACACCTGGACAGACAACACAAGCAAGCAGTGTCCAGGAATGCTCACCTTGACTCTTAGGACAACTAGAAAACTTGACAGGTATGCCACTCCCTTGTACTGGTAATTTCCTCATGGAGGAACTCTTCATTCCCATTCCACTTAGCCCTTCAGAATTACTGACTGTAAAAAAGGAATCACCCAATAGCTAAATAAAGTCAAGTTATGGGGACAATCTTTTAACAACAGAAACCCCAGTTTGGCATGAAAAACATTGTTAACTGCCTTACCATACACTTGAGGATGCTTATGTAGAATAATGCATATGCAATTTAGTTAGAATTTAGGTACTGAATACTAAGTATGCTTCCCACTAAGAGATGGACTAGGGTAAGACAGAAGTAGGTCCTTAGTTTTTAGGCTCAGAATTAAAGACAGACAATACTATAAAGAGGAAATGATAGTTTCTAGTAGGTTGATGTAATACATTAAGACCTAACATGAATTCCTTTTCTCTGGAGACTAACCAGGAACATGATTCCAGCAACTGGAACAGTCTTGAGTTTTCCATCCTCCTGGATAAAGAGGACAGGACAACCCACAAGCAAGGGAACAACAAAACTCTGAGGACTCAAACCCAGGCAGGCAACCCTTAGCAGCAGTTTTTGTTTTGTTTTAATTCCTATTTCCCATGTTCTGGTTCTCTTAAGCTTCTATAACTTACAACTTTCAGACATTTCCCTTTTCCTTTCTCTTGGATTTTATCTGTCCTCTACCTAGCAGGACTGTGCATATACTATAAGGGACAACTTATCCTTAGTGTTCTAAACCATGAAAGGAAGGAAAAACAATTCTCCTTTTTCTCAGATGGAGATGGAAAAGATTTTAGAAATATGAGGGACTTTATAGAACTCTGACTCATTTCCTGGACTGACAGTGTATCAGTAAATCTCAACAGAGTTGGGTGCATGAATCCCCACGCTGATCCTTTTCTCTATCATACCAAGGTGGGTGGACCCCCATGGTCCAAAGTGACTATGGATCTAACAGCTTACCAACTTCCCCTGGTGACTGTTGAGCTCAAACCCACTTACCTCTCCTGTCAGGAGGAGTCAGGGTATGCGAAGCTCAACTCGATGGCTTCATACAACCATATAGTTGCTTTCTATTTTTTAAAAATCACATTCTTATGGGTTCCCCTAACTCAGGTTTTAGTTTCTAGTCTAGTGTTTTCATGCACCTCTCAAAACACTGAGAATCTTTTGTTTTGGTAGTTTGAGTCTATAGCAAGCCTGAAACAGAGAACCCATAAGATAAAGTGGAGGAAAGTGTCCTTCACACATGATTAGATATGCTCAGAGGGCACAGAAATTAGAAGTAAATGCAATGGAGCAAAAGTGGTATATTAACAGGAAATATTTAATTTTCCAATCTCCACTTTCCATTTTTATAAACTGAAAGAAAAAATTTAATATATTACAAAATATCTGTACATAGACAAGGTACACCCAATGGGGGGCAAAAACAAAGAGAGAAAGGAATACAGTGTCAGGAACCTGTAAGTCAGGGAGAATGAGGTGGCAACTGACACTTTTTTGATGCACCATTCTCTCTCAAAACCTGCTGGTAACCATTTTAGCACTGAAACTACATATGCATACTATATATACACACATACAAGTGTTTGGGTGATGTTTATGGCATAAGCTAATTGAAGTCCTACATATAAATTTGTGCTGTCTTGCTTTAAGCATAGAGATCTGGTATCATTTGCAACTCTATCCTTATGGACAGTTGAAATAATTAAGGAAACTAGATCAAGCCAATTTTGTCTTCAAAACCACACACACGAATGATCAAGGTCAAACCAGTTTTGTCTCTTATTGATGAACAGAATCAGATTTCTCATCTGCTCAAAATGTTATTTAATAAACGTAGTACTTCTCATGGTAGGATTTAAAGCCAAAACCATATTTGGGTGTATAATTTTTTGAGTTGAAATTCAGCCAAACTTTTACTTCCATTATGTTTACAGATATCCTAGCTGAAAAACTACCAAATACTTTCTCTTCCTCCACAAAAATTCCAGGGTATTTAAATGAGTCCCCCCTCACTTCTTCTAGTAGTCAAAATTGTTAAAAAAAATATATTTTTTAAATTAGACTCTCAAAAGTAGGGGTGGGGTTGAAATGGGATCATACATACACTTACATTCACACATACTCTTACCCCCTTCCTTGGCAAGGCTAGGGGAATGGAAACTTATGTAAATTACTTAGAATATTTGGCATAATTAAAAAGGGAGGGGAAGACATTATTGATGACTGTTGACAACCAAAATACAAGTTTTATTAATATTTGATGGGAAAACAATTCTTTCACTGAACAGATACTTCTGAAAGTATCCCAGCTCAGCTTCTTAAAAAAAAAAAAAAATCAAACAAACAAGCAAACAGACAAAAAAAAACCAGGACTTGGGCCCAATACCTCAAATTGAAATATTCTAAAATACAAAAAGGCCCATATCTGAGGACTAAGTCAATAGACTGAAGGTGCAGATGAACTTTAATGTAGCTTACTGATAGTATGTCAGTGTGCCTAGGAAATCTAACCTGACACCCTGGTATAAAAGGCTATCAAAGTCAAAATGGCTAGAATGTTCATTTACTGATGTTTGGCTTTAAAACAAGGCCAGATTAAAAACCAGAGAATAAAAAAAAACACGTCAACAATCTATGTTGACAGCAAAAAGTAGCTTTTATGTAAGCATCTAAAGATTCTTTCATTTCTTTAAAGGTTTTTATTCCAAATTAATGCATCTTTCTTAGTATATTTTATTTCTTAACATAAGAACTTGGTATTGAAACATGAAACTTGAGCTTTAAAAAATATTCTCCAAAATGCTAAAGCATGTTTGCCTTTCTTGGTTAAAAGGGGGTTAACCTATATTTCACAAAGGCCTAAATTTGTGCAGATTAATTATGACATGTGATCTGTTTTTATAATACTCCATATGCTGGTTGGTACCTAGAAATAGAAGCCAGAGTGAGAAGTCTCCCAAGTTATCTGACTAGGAGAGCCTTTTTCTCTTCCATTTCCTGTTTATGATAAGGCAAAGTTCTTGCCAGGAAGTCATACTTTAATTATATCCTTTTACCAAAACCAAATCTCCCTAGGGGAAAATCCCTAAAAGAATTGGCAGGACATACATCCAGTGATGTGTATATGTCAATACTGTTCTTCTCATTATGCTATTTTTTAAAGGCATCAGGTATTGATATATCTTCAGAAAAATACCCTAAACTAGGTTACATTTTCATGTATTTTCAGGATTTTTTCCCCTCTGACAATAACACAATGCACTGTTTGAAAGGCTTTTTTGACATAAAAAATATATGTGTAAACAATATGCTCACTGCTCTTAGAGGTGCCACCTCCAACAACAGCTCAGTAGCAATGTCCTAGGCTATTCAGATTGGGGAAAAAAAAACTTCCCCATCAGAATGTGGAATTAAAAAAGCAAAACATTTTAGAATTGAAGAGTTACAGAGAACAATGTAGGAGTTTAAATTTCCTTTCCTTTATTTAAAAAAAAAGTAAAGAATTAGTCCAAGTTCTTGGGCATCTCAACAGTGTTTTTTTTTTTTTTTTTCCCAAACAAATGCCTCAAAAAGAAAGGGAGAAAAGAATGGAGAGACACAAAGTGTGTGTGTGGGGGGGGAGGATGGGGGACAGAAAAAAGGAGAGAACAAGAGGAGGAAGAGGAAAATTAAAAAAAAAAAAAAAAAAGAAGGAATAAATTGGGTAAAGTTCACCTAATTGCCCAAGGATGCCACTTTCTACAACCTGCTTTACATGCAGGAATAGAGGCATAACTTTTGTCAAAGTGGAGCAAACTTTAAGAATGAGTAATTTATTTGGAAAAAAAAAGGTATGTTCAAGATGCTCAACAGGGGTAGTGGGAGTGTCCACGTAAAGCAAAAAATGTGAGATGGTGGAGAGGAAGGAAACATTTATTTAAATCCGCCAGGCCACTGTTTCCCTTCTAGGAAAAGCCTAAGAGCAGCTCAAATTCTGTGAACACTAATTTTCTTTGAGGAGGAGGGAGAAATCTAAATTAAAATTCAAAAGAAATCACCAAAAAACAAAAACAAAAAAGCCTCTCCTGAGCCACTTCAAAACAGAAACTGTTTTCTCTCTTCTGCTCAAGAAGTGCAGGCAATAAGCTAATGCAACAATTACTTTTCAGATAATGTCCCTCTCCATGTTCTCTCCTATGTCTCCTAGGTAAAGCTAAGTAAATGTTCTGGCTATAACCCATCCAGGAGGAACTGGTGTCAACATCTTCACAAGTCGCCTGTTAGTAACAATTGAGCAAGGAATACAATGGACAGCTTTGCAGTAGCCAAATGCAGATTACCTTGCTCTGGCAAGTGATTTCATTAAACGTTCAGAGGACTGAATGAAAAGATGATAGGGAAGGAATCTTTCAGGACACTGATGTTTCTGGGTTAGTAAGGAACTCCTCTCCCTCTTCCCCCTCTGGGTGGGACTCTTGTAGGCCCCCGGAAGAGTTTTCCATAAGCAGAAGACTGAGTTGGGCCCCCCCATTGAAGGCTTGCTCCTGAGCTGCTGGCCCCAGTGGCTACTGGCCCCAGCTCCCCATAGTTTTGCAATTTGGTCTCTGTATGTACCACAGAGTTGCTGTTCCCCTCAGCCTTCAGGAATGGTTGCCCAACCACCGAGTGTAATGATAAGGGGACCCTGGCAAAACGGAGGTCTTGGTCCCCTGGGAACTGCACTGACCCTGTGCCCTGGTAACTGCTGGACTCCCCAAGGTGGCTCACAGAGCCTGAGAAGGTCCTGTTCTTCACCAGTGTCTGGACCAAAGATTCTGTCAAGGCTGGACCAGAGCTGCGTTCATCAGTGTCAGTGGCACTGAACCCTGTTGAAGGCTCGTCAGTGTTTTCGTAAGTCCTGTTGGGATGGGATCGGGTGGAGTACTCCATTGATCTCAAGGCCTGGTGCTCATGTGGCAGGTGGCCAGGAGGCTCTGCTTCAGGCTGTGATAAAAGTTGCAGCAAGGCGGCTGTGACGGCAGGATTCAACTCCTGGGGGGCGCTGGAAAGATCGCCTTCAACCAGAGGGGGTGGAGGTGGCGGCGGTGGAGGTCCAGGGGGTTCAGGGGGCCTCTTCTCTGGTGGAAGAATTTGAGGAGGACATGCTGTGGAAGGGTTACTTCTTTTAAACACCATCTTAAAAAGCACATGTGATTATAAGCACAAACACACACACACTGCCCAACATAAACAAATATCGATACAAGTAACCAAATATATAAAATCTTCGGATCAGCAAATTCCAATTTATAAATAAAATCAAGTGTTTAAAACAGTTTCATCTGGATCTAACAGCTGAAATAAAAAAGAACTCTGTTTCAAATGATTATTGTGATATTTGTCTGAAGTTTCCTTCATTTCCTTCTTTGAGGAACTGTTCTCACTGTTGGTAGCTTCCTCAGCCCTTTTGCTATTAGAGCAAAACATTATTGAAAATAAAGCAAAAAAATAAGAGGGAACAATATGCATGCTGGATCACATTTCTAAGACATAATCTTTCTGTACAATTGAGACTTGCATAGACTCGACTAATATATTTACAAAATGTTTGATGATAAGGTTAATGTGAAATACAACTTAAGTACATATAGGAGAGATGAAGTCAAATAAAAACTTTATGGCTATCCGGTATAAAAATACACTCATTTTAGGCCGGGCGTGGTGGCGCACGCCTTTAATCCCAGCACTCGGGAGGCAGAGGTAGGAGGATCACCGTGAGTTCGAGGCCACCCTGAGACTACAGAGTGAATTCCAGGTCAGCCTGGACTAGAGTGAGACCCTACCTCGGAAAACCAAAAAAATAATACACTCATTTTGCCAAACTTGAGTCTCTCTTTCATAATAGTATTCTCAAGAAAGGGATATTAACACTGTCATTCAGCTTCTTCTGTTAATTATGAAGACCAAAACTATCTATTGTAATTCTGTATTGTTTTCTTACCTTCTGCAAGTTTTTCACGCTATGGAAAAAAAAAAAAAAACACTCTACCAGTGACATCTGTCAAGGGATTGTTGATAAACATGTTTATCCTGGAGTCAAGTGTTAAGCTTAGTAATTTAGAAAAGTACTGAACTAATAGTAGTCTTACATCATACAGAGGTCTCATTTTTAACCATTTACCCAGACTTTTGTTTTTCCACTGTTTAAATTTGCCTCAACATTATTTGTCTGACAATGAACTTCTGCCAAGGAAGGAGAGATATAAGATGGCATGAATTTGAGGCCATATAAAACCAGTATGACAGTCTTACAATAAAAGCAATGCTTTAAAAAATTGGGAGTCAACCTGATTTTAAAAAAAGGTTTAGGGCTGGAGAGATGGCTCAGCGGTTAAGGCACTTGCCTTCAGTGCCTAAGGCCCTGGGTTCAATTCCCCAGTATCCACATAAGCCAGACCCACCAGGTGGGTCTCTTTCTCTTTCTCTCTCTGCTTGAAATGAATAAATACTTTTGTGTTTTTTTTTTTTTTTT
>PVHP010015206.1:0-37889 GCA_004024765.1 Zapus hudsonius
ATATCTTAGTACTCATCCCGGTCTTCCTGGCCCAAGTGTGTTGTTACTGATGGGTGCCATGCCTCCGGACAGTCTCCCCCACCACGGCTCTCACAATCTTTCCGCCCCCTCTTCCGCTCAGTTCCCTGAGTCGTGGTGGGTGAGTAATAAGGCTGCCTTAATGTTGCGAGTTTAGGGGTCCTTGTGTCGAAAATCCTTGCCACATCTCGATGCAGAAAATTTTGTACAACTATATTTATAGCAGCTCAATTCATAATAGCCAAGAACTGGAATCAGCCCAAATGCCCATCTCTTAAGTTTTTGAGGCCTGTAGAAATACAGTTAAGAGCTGAGTATGGCTGTGGATACTTGTAACCCTAGTCCTGTGGGGAGCAGGGACCAGAGCATTGCTGGGGTTCACAAAATGGGAGTTCTGGGTTTTGATAAAAGACTTTACCTCAGGGAGATCGATGTAGAGAGGCTTGTCCTGACGCAGTGACCTGTTGTCTACACCGAGGTGGACTGGCAGCTCTGAGTGTCCAGGATCTGTGCAGGTGGGCACCACCACTGTCAGTAGCCACTGAGCTCAAACAGCCAACTTAAGAAGAAGCATCTTCAAAGGAGAATTCTACCCCTTCAAAGCCAGTAGTGGGGCTAATATATCCTCCACCAGAGGTCAGGAATACTGTTGATAAGACTGCCAGCTTTGTGGCCAGAAATGGGCCTGAATTTGAAGCTAGGTATGTCAGAATGAGATCGACAACCCCAAGTTCAACTTCCTGAACCCCAATGACCCTTATCATGCCTTCTACTGCCACAAGGTCAGTGATTTCCAGGAGGGGAAGGTTCAAGAGCCCTCAGCCGCCATCCCCAAGGTCATGCTGCTGCAAGCTACCCAATAGCAGCTGCCCTAAAAGGTCCAAGCCCAGATGATCCAAGAGACCACTGTGCCCAAAGAGCCCCCTCATGAGTTTGAATTCATCATTGAACCCCCCCCCCATCTCAGCCATTGACCTGGGCAGTGAAGCTGACAGCTCAGTTTGTGACCAGGAATGGGAGCCAGTTTCTGACCCAGCTGATGCAGAAGGAGCAATGTGACAACCAGTTTGACTTTCTTCCTCCACAGCACAGCCTCTTCAACTACTTCACAAAGTTGGTGGAGCAGTATACTAAGATCTTGATTCTACCTAAAGGCTTATTTGGGAAGCTCAAGAAAGAGGCTGAAAATCCACGAGGAATTTTGGATCAGGTGTGTTACCAAGTGGAGTGGCCAAGTTCTAAGAGTGTGAGAGAAAAAAGGAAGAGGAGAAAGAGAAAGAGCATGTGGCTTATGCTCAGATTGACTGGTATGATTTTGTGGTTGTGGAGACAGTGGACTTCCAGCCCAGTGAACCAGGAAACTTCCTTCCTCCAAGCAGGCCAGAGGAGCTGGGAGCCCACATCCTCATTCAGAAACGTTATGAGAAGTTTGGGGAAAGAGAAGAGGTAGAGATGGAGGTTGAGTATGATGAGGAAGATGAGAAACAGGAGAAGTTTGAGGAGCCTCCTTCCCAGCTGGACCAGGACACCCAAGTGCAGGACACAGATGAAGGCTCAGATGATGAAGGGAAGAAAGTGCCCCCACCTTCAGACATACTCATGCCACCTCTTCCCCCAATTCCAGACCAAGTCATTTTCCGAAAGGACTATGACCCCAGAGCTTCTAAGCCCCTTCCTCCAGCCCCTGCTCCAGAAAAGTGTCTTATCTCCCTTCTCTCTGGGGAGAGGATCCCTGTTAGCAAAATGCTGTGACACATGCACATTGGACTTCTGGACCCCTCCTCTCTTGAGCAGCGCGACTGCTCCATCTGGGAGAAGCAGTGATGCTGAGGTTTATGCACCAGATCTGGATGTTGAGAGTAGATTGAAGCCGTTGGTGGAGTGACATACTGACATCTTTGGGGTAGAGTAACAGCCATTGGTAAAAAGATTGGAAAAGAGGAGATCCAGAAGCCAGAGGAAAAGGTGACCTGGGATGGACACTCAGGTAGCACGGCCTGGACCCAACAGACTGCCCAGGTCAACAAAACCCTCCAGGAGCAGAATGAGGCCATCCACAAGGCCAAAGACCTGGTGCCAGAAGATGACACCAAGTAGATTGGTCCCAGCAAACCCAGTGAAATCCCCCAGTACCCACCACCTCTGTCTTCAGCCACTAACATCCCCAGCTCAGCACCACCCCATCACCTCAGTTAACTGGCCACCTGCGATGCCACCTCCAGATCGTACCACAGTTGTATCTGCAGTTCCTGTCAAGCCACCAATGGCATCTGTGGTCCACCTGTCCCCAGGCTTAGAGATGATCCCATGCCGCCCATCATCCATGCACCCAAGATCAAAGTGGGGCCCATGCCTCTATCAGCACCTCCTATCATGGCACCCCCCACCTCCCATGATGTGCCAACAGCCTTTGTGCCTGCCTCACCTGAGGCTCCTGTCCCAGCTCCAGCTCCAATGCCTTCTGTCCCCTCATCCGATGAAGACCTCCTTCCAAGAAATTGAAGACAGAAGACAGTCTTATGTTTGAGGAAGAGTTCCTGCCCAGAAACAAGGGTCCAGTCCAGTGTTCATCAAAGAGCAGGTGCCCAACATGCAGGATAAGACGGAATGGAAGCTGAATGGAAACGTGCTAGTCTTCACCCTCTCACAGACCAGGTCTCTGTCATCAGGGAGAAGATTCATGAAGCCACAGGCAAGCCTGCAGGGAACCAAAAGCACGAGGGCATCTTCATCAAGGATTCCAACTCACTGGCTTCCTATAACATGGCCAATGGCGCTGACATCCACCTGCCCCTCAAGGAGAGAGGTGGCAGGAAGAAATAAAACCTACTGTTAAGTTCTTTCTATTGGGCTTCTCTTGCCTCCCCTCCCACCCCACCCTACTTTATCACCACCCTTCTTAACAGACCTGAGAGCCTTGCTGGGACCTCAAGAATTGCGTGTGTATTTTCCCCTCTTAGTTTGGAAATTCACATTCCCCTCACAAGGTTCACCCCCCACTTCTTAGCACTCCCCAACACTGGTAAGAAAAACAAAGCTTTCTAAGCTATTTGGAATGTTTTTCTTAAGAGTCTGGATTTGAGGTCCTTCAGGCAGCCCAATACGAATTGAAAACCCAGGAATATTCCTATGGGATAATTTCACAGTACCAAGTGACACTTGGTGGATAGAATAGGATTATTTTGATTCATTGTTTTGTATTTTGATATGGTCTCTAATAAACTTCTTGGACTCTCCTGAAAAGAAAAAGAGAGACTTTACCTCAAGGAAACACATAAATAAGTGATGGAGTGGGAGATCAAAGGTTTTCCTTTGGTCTCTGTGCATACACTGGGTGTACATCAGAACAAACATGTACATGTACGTACACCATGGTTACTATAACATTCAATACCACATCAAACACACACATACACACACACACACACACACACACACACCAGGAAAAATAAAAAGAAATAGAATTAAGGAAGTGTTAAAGTCTGATCCACTAGGGCATTAAAGTTAGAAAATGGACCATGGGTTTACTTAATATTCAAGACACTGAGATGGCTACTTATATGTGGTGAGGGACTCCAGAGAGTATCACAACCCCTGTGAGACCATCAAGGAGGATTTTCCAAAGAACCCTCCAGTCCTACTATTGATAACCACGTTCCTATCCTTGCCTTTTTCCATTTTCCCCCCAAGGGATGTTCCCCATTGGACAAATATCTTTCTGCATAATGAACTAGGCATACATTGCAACATGTAAAAGATGCCGCCAGACATGTCAGTGGAGAATCAGACACTGGAAAAATAATATCCCTTCTCTGTTCCCTATCTCAATTGATGCCTTTTCCTTTACTATTAGAGGAGCATGGCTTGAGAATGCTTTCTGCTCTCATATTTTCTTTATATTTGATTTCATTAAATGTTTCCAACTAGAATTGGAATCTAGTCATAATATAGGCTGTTTAAACTTTTAATTAAGTCAATATGAGTTTATTTTTAGACCCAGTCTAAGGATTTTAATGACTTTAAAGATTGAATCCAAATTTTGCCAGAAAATGTTATTTTAAATTGCCTTAGTCTCTAACATAGCAATCTTTCTAACTTCCAACTATTTCAGAGAGTCACACACATATGTATCTTTTCATTTTTACATCTTACTCATCTATATATTACCAACAGTCAAGTCCCTTTCTGGCCAAAAAGAAAAATGAAAGGAAAAATAAGTCTCTATGTTATTTCTTTATTTTTTGATAACATAGAAGACTTGAAAAAAATGACTACAGAGTTGATGCAATTTTCTAATGGCTAATTTAGAGTGTAAAGACATCAGTGTTCCTGTGATCTCCGTGAGGTTTTTACCTACCACACTATAAGACGATTATGAAACCATACTGCTTAAGGGCTGCAATCTTCTCTCTAACAGTATGATCCAAAAACTCTCCAGGATATATTTCATTATCCTTAAATTTCCTATTGTGCTTGTTCCAGTGAAGTCTATCAGAGAGCAGATAATATGTGAACAAAATCAAATGTGTATGCAAAATGATCAACATGAGTGTGTAGAATGCCAGGTACAAAGTTGCGCTGAGCTCACTGGTATAGGCATTTAATAGATATTTGAGGGACTAAGTGATGGCTCCATCAATAAAATGATTGCTGCACAAGCATGAGGACTTGAATTCAGATCCCTGAAGCTTCCCAGTCCTGAGAAGGTGGAGATAAAATTCTTTGAGCTTGCTGGCCAGCTAGTCTAGGTAAATCAGTGAGAAACCTTCTTGCAAACTATAAGGTGGAGAGTGACTAGGATGACACCTGACGTTGGCCATGGGCCTCCACCTGCACATATAGGCATACACACTCATGCACACACGCATAAATTCACTGCACACATGAAAAAACTAGATATTTTAACAAATCCAAGGAGTATATGTATACATGCAAGCATTTAGCATTTATGTCATATACTCCAAAACCTGGCAAAAAACTCCTAAATCTAGCAGTTTAGAAATTAATTCACAATATGTATTCCTAGCTTGTATGGGCAAGAATTAGAAGTTCTTGTGGCTCATTGTCTATAATGCAGACAAGCTGGTAGTCTGAACTGCAGTGAGCATGCTCTGAAGACGTACCTAGGGAATAGCTCCTCCTTCAAATCCCTGGCTGCCGGTGAGAAATAGCCTGTGAGCCTTTTCTTATGTTACCTGCATGTTTTTATGCTATGGTAGGGTTTCTATCTCTCTCAAAGCAAGTGGAGAAAGGGGGAAAACGAGAGAAGGCCAGATAGAAAGAGAGGGTGAAGACAAGAGGAGAGTACTCAAAAATAAAAGCCTGCTTTAAAAAATATTGATAATTTTCATACACGAACAACATAATGCAATCTGATCATACTCTCCACCCATTACCTTCTTTTGTTTCCCCTTCCACACACCTTCTACTAAATCCTTTCCCTTTTCAAGTAGTCCCTCTTCTGTTTCATTTTATTTATTTTTGCCCTCCTCCATCATCTAAGTGGTAACGTTGATGAACTCAGTATTGGGAAGGGCTTGTGGGTAATGGCAACTTCTGTGAGGTCATGAATACAGCGGCTACTTCATGTCCACAAAATTACATTCTAAAGCACCCCTCGCTAACCTCTGGTTCTTCCATTCTTTCCACCTCCTGTTCCACAATGTTCCCTGAGTATTGAAGGGTGTGGTAGAGATGTCTCATTTAGTGCTGAGCACTCAATAGTCACTTATATTTTAGTAGTCACCACCAGCTACCAAAAGAAGCCTCTCCGACCTACAGTGAGAGCAGCCTTAATCCATGGGCATAAACAGAATATTAATATTTAAAGGACAGACAAATTGATGGTCACAATTAGCCAAACAACAGTAGCATCTTCCCCCAGAACCTATGATCTTCCCAGCCATAGGCTTTTGACTGGATTTTTACTACCAGACATGAATTTCCTCACATGAAACAGGCTACAACTCCAACAGAGGACCTTTGGTTAGTCCCATAACCATTACGTCACTATGGCACACCAGTTGGCACATCTTGCCTGGCTGGACAGGGTGGATGTGCTGACTTTTCTCCCCCATAGTACAGCACTACCCTGCACTACTGACTGCTAATCAAGGTAGGAAGCTTCTGTTGTTGTTTTTTTTTTAATGCCCTAATAATCTAGGAAGAAATATGCTATGACTTCTTTGTATTTATTGGACATAGAAAAGCAACCCTGGTACCTATGGGAAGGAAGGTAGACAGTTGCATACTGGTTTCTACAGTATGTACACATGCCCCAAGTAGCAGGATATGCTTTCCACTACAGCCAAGCGGTAGTTAATACCTGTTTTTCATCTGTTTTCTAGATGATTGGTCTTGTTACTGATACTGTTACTTTTTTTTTCCAATTCTTTTCTTCACATAAGAATCGCTGATATCTAATACTTTCAGTGATACCCTCAAAAAGCCATTTTTCTATAATTTAACCAGCAGATGGAGCATGAAAACCTGACATTTTAATAATGGTTAGAAGAAAGACTTTATGCCTGGCTGTCTTTGGAATTGGAAGGGGGCTTCATAGTGGTTTAATTCTCTCATCATACAGATTTAAAAAATGGCAATCTAGGTCAGTACTAGAATTCACACCTTTGGACTTCCTGCCTCATCACATCCCTTATCTTCTTCAATTAGAATCATTAGATGTTGTCTTCTAAGAGCATAGGTTCATTTTAATTATTCAATTATTCTTTCAATTACTGTTGTGATGAATGCATATAAAGATGATTAAATCGATCTCTTCTATAAGAGCTTTCAGTCTGGCTAAATCGATAGGCAAGTAACTAATAATCTCAATACAAAGTGTGCCAAAGCCAGGGTACCCCAGGGCTTGAGGCACCTAAGGGCTCTATCATCAGTTTTCAGACGAGGAAAACCTACTCTAGCATGGAAATTGGCGAGGAGTAATAATGGAGATACGGAGTGTACATATATTGGATAGGCTGGAGATGATACTTAAAGAATTGCAGAAATATAGAGGAGAATTCAAGTAACAGAAAGACATTCTTGCCTGGCTGAGTGATGGGACAAATCATTTAAATAAGGTTGTTAAGAGAGGCCTCATTGAGAAGCCAAGACTAGAGGAGATAATTTGCAGTTTAATGACTGTTTGAGAAAGTCACAAAATCCATTTGAATTATAATGTGATGAAACAATTATCAGCAGTGGAGCTGAAAGGACTATGAATCAGGAATTCCAGCAGAGGCAGTATACACCCTTCATTCACACAGCATGGCCTTATCTCTCGTGGACACAGAGGCCAGTGTGCTGATGACCAGACAAAGGCCAAAGTCTTGATGGCCCACCTTTCCTGAAATTCATCTTAATCTTATAAAAGCTGTGAAATGAATGCTGTGCATTGTTTTTATTCACTACTTAGTTGGATAATACTTTATTTCATTTGTCTAACATTATTGAGTGTCAGTAAATTAATAGCACTAAATGGGGTGTTCTCATGTACACTATCTATGGAAAACAAATGGATGAGTCTTATGTAGATAAACTTTAAGGCTCACTACCCAACAATAAAGATTAAAAAGAAATTAAAGTCTTCGGATTCCTACAAGATTATATATCATATTAAAAATAAAAAAATGCAATTGCCCCCCCTCAGTAACATCGCACTAAGGTGGGTAGAACCATGGTGGCTCCTAGGATATCCATAATCCCCTACCCCATGGACTGATCCAGGTTGCCCATGGAGGAGGATATCCAGCTGATTGGGGATATGGAAGAGGGGCTTGGGGAAATGGGGATAACAACTCATTATTTGTTCATTAAATTTATCTCATTGTGGAAAATAAAAAATAATAAAAATAAAAAATGCAAAGAAAAATGTCATGTCTCACTTCTTTCACATATATCACTTAAATGCAAAATATTCCTCTAAATATTTTAGAAAGATATATTGAACATCTACTGTGTTTAGAAATAAGAAAAACACTCAATGATCTTTTACTGCACATAGTATTGGGCAAATCAGTAAATCATTGCAATAATGTTGCTTGTATTCTCTTTAAATTATGCTCCCACTCAAAGCTCCACAAATAGCAGAGACCATGTCTTTCGTGTTCATTTTGGTACATGTGAAGGCTTGGCACAGCACTTAGAGAATAAGTAGAAGATCCTTTTCCATTCCTTATCATTTTCTGTGTTCATTATTCATATGAAGAAAAATCTACATAAGTCAGTCTGGGTGGCTTAGGTAAACCACAGTGTATATACTGTATATTTTCAGTCAGCAGTGACGGTAGTTTTTGTCCCAATTATTCTGTGCTGCTTCTACAGTTTACATTATGTGCATGCGAGGCCAGCTCATTTATACCCAAGTGGGAAAGCATTAAAGAGTCTGCCTCCAAAAAGTCAAGGGGATAGAAAAGCTCACTTTTAGAATTCATCTTCATCTTATGATTTATGAGCCTTAAACTGTCAATCTTCCTTAATAAGTAAACACATGGTTCTATGTTGATAGAGCCAGCTAACTTCATTTGTGTATTTTATTGTGTAATATCCCCTTGGGATGCCAAATTATATTGACACCATGGGGAGAAACTTGGACAGTCTTAGCAAAGAATATTTTTAAATGATCTCTGTGGGCTTTGCTGCTGATGTGGTAATTTGGAAAACTGACCTTTTCACACCAGGAACAGTTACTTTGACAAGGGAAAATAGAAAAAAGTTTGGTTATCACTAGTTCCTTTCTTTCTGATTTAATGCTACAATTTTGGCATCAGAGAGTTTCAGAGTCAAATGTACTTTTGCTGCATTAACTCAAAAATTATCGACTTTAGCATATATACTTATTTTTAATATGTTATTGTGGAAATTTTTATTGTTTAAAGAGGAAAGAAGATGATAAAATTTGTTTGATAATATTACTTTGTCACTTTCCCAGACTTTCACTCAGGCTTTGTTCAGCTTTTTGGCTGATATGATTTTGAAATTCTCTACATGGCAACATTGACTTCCTTCTGGAATCAGAACTTAACATGTAATGAACTCACATATGCTCTGAAATGTCTTTTTAAGCTTTAAAGAGAGGTGATCTTCAAAGAGTAGTTGCAGGTTCTCAGTAAAATCGACAGAAAGACAGTGATTTTTCATATACCACAGTTTTTTTCTTCCCATCTTTTCATAGATTGATAGCTCACTTCTTTTTAGTACAGAATAATATGTCACTGTCTGGATGTACCACAGTTTGTTTATCTATTCATCAACTGAAGACTATCTTAATTGCTTTCAAGTTCTGGAAATTATGAAGTGATATAAATTCCTTGCAAAAGTTTTCTTTGTGTGTGGACATAAGATTTCAACTCCTTTCCATGAATTCCGGAGTGTGGTTGATGGATTTTTCTGATGAGTATGTTTAGTTTCCTAAGAAAGGGAAGGACTTGATGAAAGGTTCTCTTTACATTTGCTGTTTTGCCTAAGATCACTTATTGCCAAAGGATATTTACATGGGCTGTTTCTGGGCTCTTGGTTCTATTCCATTCATCCATTTGTCTGCTGATTTTCCGGTACCACACTCTCTTAGGTGTTGGCCTCTATCCTAAGTCCTGAAATCAGCTCAAGACTTTATTCCATTTTATTTTTATCCAATACATTTTTGGCTGTTTTAGTTCTTTGGTATTTCTACATAGAGTTTAGACTTAATTTATTGATGTCTATATAATAACTTGTTGAGATTTTGGTTGTCATTGCATTGAAGTTTTATGTCACTCAAGTTGGGAAGAACTGACATGTTGACAATATTTAGTCTTACGGCAAACATGGAGCAATTTTTATTTAGTTTTTGATTTCATTTGTCAGAGTTTTATAGTTTTCCTCATATAGATCTTCTCCATAATTTGTTAGGTTTACTTAGCTTATAGTTGGAAAGTGCTAATGTAAATGTTCATTAGTTTTAAATTTGACTTTGCTAGAAAACTATTGACTTTTGACTATCACTTTTGTGTCTTGCAATCCTGCTATAATCACTTGCTACTGTAAGAGGTTTTTAAAAAATCTATTCTTTTAGATTTCCCTTTAAACAATCTTGTCGTCTGTGAAAGCATAGTTTTATGTTGTCATTCCCATCCTGTGTCTCCTTTATTTCCTTGCTTATGTTATTATATCATTTCCAGTATGATATTGTAATACAATGATAAGAAGAGATATCCTTTCCTTGCTCCAGATCCTAGAGAAAAAGCCAATTTCTCTCTTTTACACATATTGTTATCTGTAGGTTTCAGTTGATCATTATAAAGTTAAGAAAGTATTTCTGACTGAATTTTTTAAAAATCATGAATGGGGGTATTAGATTTTGTCAGATGGATTTTCTGCATTGGTTGCTATGATTGTGTGATTTTAATCTGCTGATGTGGTGGATTGCATTAATTGATTTTCTAAGGTGAACCTGCTTTGTGTACTTTTAATAAGTGGCATATAATTTACTTCATTACTAAATTTTCTTGAGGATTTTTATATCTGTGCTCATGATAGGTATTGGACTCTAGTATTCTTTTCTTGTAATGTGTTTGCTGTTACTTGGTATTAGGATAACTTTTGATTTACTAAGTGAGTTAGGACTTCCCCTGTGCTTCTCTGCTTTAAAGGGTATTGTAAAGAATCAGTATAACTTTAAAAAATATTTGGTAGAATTCTTATGAACCCTTTTGGACAAGGTGCTTTGTTCTAGGAGGCCTTTATTGATTCAAGATTGATTTAGATCTACTTAGTAGATCTAAATCTACTTGGATGGCCTATCTTCTTCTGTGGGCTTTGGCAGTCTGTATATATCAAAAGATTGTTCTAGTTCCATTGTTCACAAATTCATTGGCATAGAGTTCTTCCAAGTATTCCTTCATTATTCTTTTATAAAATATGTTTTTAAAATTTTTTAACTTTTTATTGGAATACAATATATATTAGCAAAACAATATGCTCAGTATCATAAGTTATTAGAGAAATCCATTGAAACATATACATAATACATAGGGTATTTACAAACATAATTTGTTTTGTTGATCCTCCTCTCCCTTTCTCGTTGCCCTCCCCACCTTATACTCTTACACCCCTAGAAGCCTCCTCTCCGTTTTCATGTCATATGTGTTGTACTGCCTCTCCCTTGCCTCAACACCACTTAAAACCTCTGATTTGGTTTCCTTTATAATTTCATGATGCATAGCTACACTCAAACTTATATACATACATATAAATAACAAAAACAAGGATCTGCATATCAGAGAGAAAATGAAATATTTGTCTTTTTTAATCTGAATAATCTCAATATAATAATTTCCAGATTCATCCATTTTCTTGCAAGTTTCATAATTTTTCCTTCCTTTATGGTGTATATGTACTACATTTTCATTATCTATTCTGTTGATGGACATCTAAAATAGTTCTTTGCTATTGTGAATGATGCAGCAATAAACAATGGTGAGCAAGTATCTCTGTGATGGTTTGATTCAGCTTTCCCCATAAACTTAATGTGTTCTGAATGCTTGATCCCAGCTGATGGCAATTTTAGAATTGGAACCTTGTTGGAGATGTGTTGTTGGTGGCAGGCTTATGGGGAGTATAGCAGGTTTATCTTGTCAGCATTTGGCACACCTTTCTGCTGCTGTTTGCTGTGCTGTGGTAGAGGTGATGTCCTCCCTCTGCTGATGCCATCATTTTCCCTGGCATGATGAAACTTCCCCTCTAATCTATAAGCCAAAATAGACCCATTCCTCTCATTAACTGCTTTTGGTTGGGTTCTTTCCCATTCAGCAATGAAAAGCCAACTACAGCAGAGAGTGAGATCGATTGTCGCTGCTGGAACCCCTATTCTGTGGCTTTGGCCTTTTCGAATTGACTTGTAGGAGGAATGTGGAATGTTTTGAAACATTCTTCCTACAAATGTTTTGAAACCTTGACCTAAGAGATACTTTGCAGTGCTGTAAGTACAGTTTGATGGATTCTGTTCAGAGTTGAAAGACCTGAATGCAGTAAGAATTATGGACTGTGAGGTTTGGCTTAAGAGGGTATGAAAGAACTTTGTTGGGACTGGTCTGGAGAGGGTGAGAGGCTTGCTGCATTCTGCCTGCCTGTGTCCTAAGCAGTTGTGCAAGGTTGCATTGTGTAGAAATGGATTGGAGTGAGCAGATCGAGATGGCATAGAAAAGAAATTAAATCATTGGGCCTAAATGACTGTCTCTTTAGTCATAATTGTTGGAGATATTAATACCACTGAGATTGGGCCAGGTGATCTACATTGGGATAGCTAGAAGAATGCACACTGTTGAAGTAAGGGACCTGAATGCTGAAGGAAGTTCCCTGCTCTTCAAAGTCGGCTCTATTTCCCCCTAGATTAACAAATTGGTAGCCTACATGCTACTATGGAGTATACCAAATGCAGGAAGAAAGGGTCATTGTATTTGTCACACAGCTTTGTTTTTGGAAATGGCCATGGGCAGTGTGAAGCAGGCATTTTGAATTGCCTATGTGGAAGCCCAATGGAGCCATGAGCATGAACCATGGGTTGCAATGTCGACCCAATGGAGACACCAGGATTATGGGATGGCTGCCAAGGACAGCTTCCAGCACCTGATGAGTTTTTTCTGGAATATGAGTATCTTATCTGGAAGAGTGAAATTAGAACTCCAGACTTGTTACTAGTTAGAATTATTGGACTTGGAGTTAGAGTTTGATGTTTGCCCTGTTTTTTTAAAGTATTGTATTGCTCAATTTTTCTTTTTATTTGCTATGCCCAATGCCAATGCCATCTTTTGCAGTATGAATGTTCTTTGCCATTATGAATTTATTTATCTATTTATTATGTCTCAGTTGAAAGACCTTAGATTATAGAGATGTTTGAATATCATTTGGATTGATAAAAAAGTCCCGTGAGGACTTTTGAGTTGAGCTGAATGCATTGCATTTTACATCATGTATGGTTACTTTTATGGAGGACCAGGGGAGATTTGTGGTGGTTTGATTCAGCTGTTCCCTCAAAACTTAATGTGGTCTGAATGCTTGATCCCCAGCTGATGGCAATTATGGAATTGGAACCTTGTTGGAGGTGTCTTGTTGGGGGCGAGCTTATGGGGGTTATAGCTAGCTTCCCCTTGCCAATGTTTGCATACCATCCTGATGCTGTTTACAGTGCTATTGCAGAGGTGAGGCCCACCCTCTGCTCCTGCCATCATTTTCCCTGCCATCATGGAGCTTCCCTTCATGTCTGTAAGTCAAGATGAACCCTTTTCTTCTACAAAATGCTTTTGGTTGGGTTCTTTCCTGTATAGCCACAGGAATCTTACTACAGCAATCTCTATGATAGGTTATAGGCTTCTTTGGGTATATGCCAAGAGTGATATTGCTGGTTCATATAGTAGTTGTAGTTTTAGTTTTTGAGAACCCTTCATACTGGTTTCCATAGTGACTATACCACTTATAACTCCAAACACATCCTTATCATCAATTATTGTCCTTCATTTTTTGGGTGATGGCCATAATGACTGGGCAAGATATAATCTTAAATTAGCTTTAATTTGCATTTCCTGATTGTCAAACATGGTGAACATATTCAATATATTCATCAATTTCTTCTTTTAATAACTATCTGTTCATTTCATTAGCCCACTTATTAATTGACATGTGTCTTCGGTGTTTAATTTTTGTAGTTCTTTATATATTCTGGATGTTAACCCCCTGTGTCATGTTATCTGGAAAAGATTTTACCCATTTTGTAGAATGTCTTTTTCCTTTGCTGGAAAGTAGCTTTTTAATTTCTATGCAATCATTTATTAACTCTTGTGGTTATGTTTCTTGTGCTACTGGAGTCCTGAAAATTCTCACATATGCCTATAACTAAAGCATTTTCCTCTGTCAGTTTCAGTATTTCGAGTTTTAAATAAAGGTTTTTGACCATTTTGAACCGATGCAGGGTGAGAGATAAGGATCTAATTTTCTTCTTCTACAATTGGATATCCAGCTTGTCAACATTATTTATTCACTATCTTTTAAAAGTATCACTATCTTTTAAAGTCTATCTTTTTCTATTGCTTGTTTTCAATAATTTTGTCAAACACTAGGTAGCTATGTTAGTTCCCTTTCTTGTTGCTGGGACAAAATACCTAATGTAAATCAGTTTAATGGAAGAATGGCTTATTGTGGCCTACACTTTGAGCTTATGGTCCATCATGCAGTGAAGGTATGGTGGCAGGTCACGTGCATCTGCAGTCAGGAAGCAGAGATCAATGCGTGTTAGTGCTCAGATAGCTTTCTCAAGTTTATCAAGTTTAGCGCCCTGTCCATGGACCAGTGTTCTGAACAGTTAAGGAGGGTCTTCCCATCTCAACTTGAACAAGATAATCCCTTACTGGAATCCCAGAGGATAGCTTAATTTAGGTCATCCCTCTCAGGTGTTTCTAGGTACTGTGACATTGACAATAAATATTAATTAACCCTCAAACAATTTACATAGCTTTTCTTATTTTCCCTGTTAGCAGTTTATTGATGTTTGTTATAAAACCTGGTTTTAGTTTTATTCATTTTCTCTATTAATAGCCTGTTTTCAGTTTCAGTCTGCTACCTATTTTTATTATTTCTCTTCTTGTAGTTATTTTAGATTTAATTGCTCTCGTTTCCAGGCTTCTAGAGTGTAAACTTAGATTATTTATTTTAGGTATTTCTTTTTTTGAACACACATATTTGTGCTACAACTTTTTCTGATGGATACTACTTTTGTAGAATCATACACATTTTGACAAGGTATGTTGTCATTTAATTACAATATTTTAAAGTTTCTATTGAGATTTCTTCTGTGACCCAGATTTTATTTGGAAGTATGCTATTTAATCTTCATGTATTTAGGATCATTAAGTTATCCTATAGTTATTGAGTTCTAGTTTAATTCTACTGAGACCTGAGTTCCAAAACTGTATATTTTCTATAGTTTCTATTCTATTTCTATTCTTTTAAATTTGTTATGGCATGTTTTATGGCCCAGATGTGATTTATTTTGGTGAGTGTTCTATATAAGCTTAAGAAACATGTTTATTTTCCTGGTATTAGCTGAGATAGTTTATAGATATTAAGCTTTATCCACTTGAATGATAGTGCTGTCTAGTTTAATAAAGTCTTTGCTAATTATTTGCCTGCCTCTGACACTGTAGCAAGCAGGAACATAGCTATGAGCTTCACGGTGACTTCCAAATTCTTGCTTTGGACTGAAAATTATATTTCCTTTTTTATGACTTACACTGATTTTCTTTGAATGAATCAATAGATAATATTTACTTGATAATATGACTTTCTAGGAAAAATGACATAATATGATTTTAGTTAGAAAGGGTTTAGAGATCTCCTTAAATGACTCATACTGTATAACATTTTATGAGTATTCTTAGACTGCTCTAACATCATAGACTTGTACGACAGATAATCAATTTTCATTGTTCTAGAAGCTGAGATATCTAAGATCAAAATGCATCTTAATTAAGTTTCTGGTGTGGGCCCTCTTGTTGGCTTGCATAAAGCTGGCTTCTTGCTGAGTTTCATTAACAAAGAGAGTAAAAGTTTAAATATGGCCACGACCATGTGGAACCCACCCTTAACATCTCATGTAATCCTAATTATTTCCTAAAGTTTCATCTTCAATTCTATTGTATTGGCTCTTAGGGCTCTAATATCTAATTTTGGGGGTGTGGGGTAGGAATAATTTACAAAGAATACTATTACAAGAGTCAAAATATGTGTTCAAGACTATACAGAAAGTTAGTAGCTTTAGCCCCTGAAATTATATCTTTTGAGCATTTTATTATAGTCTTGATTTCCTTGTTAAACCCACAATAGAAATACACGAAGTTCATGAATATCTAATACATGCCCCATGCCTTGGTGTTAGAATGTGCATGTCAGTGTTCTCTCAATATTTTGTGCAGATGGAGAAGATGGTTGTAGAAATATGGTTCTATGTAGTTCATGGAAGCTAACATGATCCTTCTGTGTGATCTGTTAAAGACATATTCTGCATTTGGGAAATGTGTGACAGCACAGGATAGTTCTTTCATACCCTGTTACCCTCTCTCCTAACTGTAACAGATCCTAAGGATGAAGACAATCATGCTCTATAGATAGATGGGCCAATGAGAAACTACTACATGAAAGAGAAAATTGAAGCAGTTAGCTTTGGCCAATGACATAGGTCTATTGGCTGATATAGTCATAAGACTAAGGTTCATTTTAAAATGAGAAGTCATAGGGGGAGTGGTCCTGGGGGACAAGTACTGGTCATTTGGCTGCACAGCCCCAGCAGAGCTCCCTACATAATTTAACCCTAGGAGGGGCTTTAGTGATGCCATGTTGTTCAGAATAACTACCCAGTCCACTCACAGTATCATGGAAGAAAATACTTGTATTTTCAATGGCATTGGTGTGGTTTGAATGTAAAATGTCCCCCATAGGTTCATGTGTTGGAATATTTGATCCTCATCTGGCGGTGCCATTTGAGAGGGTTATAGAATCCTTAGGAGGAGGGTCAGTAGGGGGTGGGCCTTGAACTTGTGGAGCCTAACCCCACTTCCTATTCATCTCTGCTTCCTGACTGAACGCAATATGACCAGCTGGCCTCCCATTCCTTGCCTTCACTGCTATGATGTAATGCACTTCCTAAAACCATAAGCCAAAGCAAACCTTTTCTTTTTGTAAGCTTCTTTCTGTCAGGTATTTGGTCACAGCAATAAGTAAAGTAACTAGTAGAAATATGTTGTATAATAATAGATAAGGGAAATGTTTAGTTTACAAAATATACACATTTACTATTGAATGCCTTGGGATTATCTCTATTACCTTAGTTTTCTAAGCTGGGATAAGAAATAAAAGTGATCTATTTCAGGGATTTATTTACTACCTGATTTACTTCTTTTTTTCTTTCTTTCCTTCTTTCTTTCCCTCCCTCCCTCCCTCCCTCCCTCCCTCCCTCCTTCCTTCCTTCCTTCCTTCCTTCCTTCCTTCCTTCCTTCCTTCCTTCCTTCCTTCCTTCCTTCCTTCTTTCTTTCTTTTTTTAGGTAGGGTTTTGTTATAGCCCAGGCTGATGTGGAATTTACTGTGTAGTCTCAGGGTGGCTTTGAACTCATGGTGATCCTCCTACCTCTGCCTCTGGAGTGCTAGGATTTTTCTTTGTTCTTTCTAAGCTCCTGTAGTTCAGTTCATGAATAGGCCCACTCACTCTAACTCCTTGTAAAGGCAAAAACACATGAACAGTCTTCATGTGTACTGCCTCAGTTATAAGTTGGGACTCAGAAACCTCTGTCATGCCCAAGTTATAGCCATCCATAAGAACAGGTTTTTATTCCCTGCTCTCCCACTCTGTGGTTTGTCCTTGTCACTTTTCTGGGTTGAATATCTCTTTCCTGCTCAAGCCCTATCCCTTAATTATAACAAATTACAGTAGTACAGTTGATACATGAGGTGCTACTAAGCTAGCTCCTGATGAATCTTTATCCATGAAGATGGATGCTGTTACCAGTGATCATGACAGAATTAGTGACAGAGTTGTGGAGTAGAGAACAGAATTGAAGACCATACCCACCTGGCTTATACCCTGGACTGTCTGTTACTAGCTAGTGGTTTTTTTTTTTTTCAAAATTACTCAATCTCTTTAAGATTTCAGTTTTCTGATTTGTGAAACAGATGTTCAGTAAACAAATTTTGGCTGTTAATTTCTATCCCACAATGCTTCTGCTGTGTGATCCCATTCTTCCCTGTGGTGGAAGACTTCTTAATTCTTCCTACCAGAACACATTGCAGAGTCTAACTAACTTTATGCCCAAACCAGTCTTGTCTAGACAGTTTGGGGTTCTCATGAAAAACAAGCTACAAGAGAGTCTACCAAAGAGCTAGTTGAAAGCACATGCCTAATTGATTCCTTTTACATCTTCTACTGGCTTTCCTTTACACTTGGACTGATTTTCATTAGGCCTTATGCACACAAGCATGCTCTAATTTATATGTCTGCTGTACCATTTCTCATTTTTTTTTCTGTTATATATTCTTTGGAGCCTTAGTTAACAACTTTAATTGAAGACTGTGAGGCAATAATGCTCTGTAATTATAAACAATTTCTATATAGTCTACGAATTGCTCTATAATTTCCCTTCTATACTGTTAAGAATACATATGAGTGTGGATGTGTATGTTTAAAGACCAATTCTTCAAATAAGAATACATATGAGTGTGGATGTGTATGCTTAAAGACCAATTTATTAAATAAACAATAAAAATTTGGTAAATAAACAAAAATCTGCGGTTTTGTGGATAAAACCAGCCTATTTGATACTGTAAGTATTTCACAAGTTGTTTTAATTGTATAGAGGAAGATGAGAGACTGGGAGCACATAGTTGATTCTAACCCTAGAATTATATTTCTGTGAATGTGCTAGACATTCAGCTTCCTGGAAGGGTACAAAAAGGAGGGAAATTATGTAAATACACTAATCAGATCAATGCAAATCACAAGAATACATTCCTTTACAGGATGTGGGGGCCAGCTGTGTAAAATAGAATGATTTTCATTTTCTTAGGTTTGGGTGCAACTCTAGCGTATTCCGTTTCCCTATTCTGTGATTCTAAATTTGTTGGGTTTTGCTTTGATTACTTCTCCCTTTGAGATTGTGTGGGTCTACATTTGGTGGAAGTTGGCAGTTTGGGCACAAGTGGCTAGTTTTATTTTCTTCTCTTTGTGGCTGATTGGCTTTGGACTTTGTTTCCAATAACTTAGCTAAGAAACCACATACACACACAGAGCTTTTGTGAGGTTTTATGCTTGACCAAAGTAGGGTTTGGTAATGTGACAACTGTCTCAAAGGTTTTCTTAGGAAAAGATGGAGAAAGGATCATTTTTCCCGAAAAGATTCAGCCAATATTTTAGGTTAACAAACTTGATCCCATGAATTCAGTGTTTTGGTGAGGCCAAAGTTTTTGCCTATTCTTTTCATATGGAATAAACATATGAGTATCGAATAAAAAAACAAGTCAGTTAGGTATACCTCTTTCTTTCTTTCTTTCTTTCTTTCTTTCTTTCTTTCTTTCTTTCTTTCTTTCTTTCTTTCTTTCTTTCTTTCTTTCTTTCTTTCTTTCTTTCTTTCTTTCTTTCTTCCTTTCCTTCCTTCCTTCTTTCTTCCTTCTTTCTTTCTTTCTTTCTTTCTTTCTTTCTTTCTTTCTTTCTTTTTTCTAGGTAGGGGGAGTTAAAGGACAATAAAAGATTTTCTGAGTTATCAATGAGTAAGGGAAAGATGTGAAATGGGATAAATAAAGCACAACTTTGTGAAATAAAATCCATCAAAAGCTTTTCTGTTTTAAATATAATAAAATAATAAGAATGGTTTGAGGCAAAATGGAAGCATTTTAATGGAAAAATACAAGCTTTAGTGATAAAATTGCGAGGTCCCTAGTACCGAATTTTAAAAACACAGCATTGCTGAGTCTTTCAGTCCTAAATAGGGCAACATGTTAAAATCTCTAATCATTCAGATCCCAGAGATCTCTCTGGATAACAGCATTTACAGAGTGAGATCTTTAGACATACCTCTAGATGGTTCCGAGTCACATTTCCTGTAGATCTCGTTTGCCAAAATCCCTGAGGATTAGGACAGCAGATGCCTATGGTGATTCAGTCAGCCTCAGCAGATTCAAGGTGACTGCCATTGCCTGGGTCAATACCTTTCCTCCCTGCATTACCTTGACAGCTTCAACTGAACTTCTGTCCTGCCTCTCCACTACTCCAAATGCAGTATCTGCATTATAACCCTAGTGAGGTTTTTCAGCACTACCTTGACTCCAAACCTTCCAGTGGTTATAATATTGTTTACTGGATACAGTCAGATCTTTGTGTGGTATATAAGGCCATTGTGATATTTGTGATATGTGGGTCCATAGCACAGGTTTCTCTGAGCAATATTACTACCCTAAACTCTAGCCTTGTTCTCTCTCTCTTTGTCTCTCTCTCTCCCTTCTTCCTTTCCCTCCCTCCTATACCCTCCCTGCCTCTTTCCCTTTCTAAAGCCTTTGTATTTATATCATTTTTGCTTTTTAGTTTTTTTTTTAATATATATTTATTGTCCATAATGAGTTACATTATTTAGTGGGCAAACCATGCGTTGTTATCCCGAATTCCCCAATTCCCCCCCTCCCCATCCCTGATCAGTTGTATATCCTCCTCTGTGGGCTGTCTGTATTAGTCCTTGTCTTTTCATGTCTTATCTCTTCCCTAAAAGCAGATCTTAATATTAAAAAATAATACCTTCAAAACAACAAACAAAAAGATCAAAGAAGCATGATCCTATAGCTGGTGAGAGATGGTGATGAGAGACTTCTTTCTGAGGCAATGTGAGGGCTAGGGCGCCTTTGTGAGCTATTTTACATTAAACAAAAGACCTTCCTCCACACTTCAGTCACTTTGTATTTCCTCTTGGCACTGGGAAATGTGGAGCAACTCAGCTGGGTAGAGGAATCAGCTACTGGAGTCTTGGAAAGCCCTTGAAGGCTCCCTTTTCACTTCAACTTGTCTGTGGGTGAGTTTGGCCACATTTCAAACCGTCCCTGCTCTGATGCCTGTGTAATTCAACTGTAGCAACGAGTGGAAACACTTTAGACATCTTTCACAGGTCTACTAGGAAGATCATACAGTATAAACAATCAGCGGCATAGACATTTTCTTTAATCACATCCAAATAAAACATGTAAAACCTATTATAACTGAACTATTCTTTTGTTTAGCCTCTTCCTGTTCTTCACTCTCCTCTCTTCTCACTCCTCTCAGAGTGCTTGTCCCAAGCAAGCTGTTTGCCAATATACCTCCTTTTCCTAAGAAACGATGAATCTTGAAGATACATCATCATCCCTCATCTTTGTGGCTTTATGGCATTACATAATTGTTACATGGTAAGTGTTTACTGCCTCTGTATTGTTTCTTTGTATTTAGAATTTGGAAACTAAATGATGTGGTAGTTTTAAACTAAAAGGAAAACAAATCATATTCTCCCCAACCTCCACTACTATTTTTCTTTGGAGAAGGGTTTCTCCTCCTAGCTTTGATATGATTATTTGTTAAACAGAATTTTTACTGTTTATATAGCAAATATGTACTAATTCGCAAAAAATATCTACTAAAGGGACTATAGTTGTGGTATCATATAATTTATTTTACAAAGAAGCTAATGCTATAAATATCCAGTTATATGGAATTTAAGATCCTGTGTGCTAACCAAATTTTATTATAGTAAATTTATTAAAACTCAATATTTATTTTAAGCATTAAAATTTTAGCATACATAAATTGCATAAAATAATAGCTTTCATTGTGAAAGGTTTGTACGTATATATAATGTACATTGATCATATTCCCGATTTCCTAGCCTCTCTGCTCTCTCTGTTCTTCTTCCTCTTCCCAAACAGTCCTCTTTCTACTCATGTGTCTTCTTCTCTCTATATCTGGCTTCTGCATAAGAGAAAAACACATGATATTAGTCTTTTTGAGTATAACTTACTTCACATAAATCATGATCTCCAATTCTATCTGGTTTTCTGTGAATGATATGATTTTATTCTTTCCATTGCTAAATAAAACCTTATTTTGTATGCATAATACTTGTTGCAGTCAACTTTCTCTGTTGCTGTGCAGAAAGAACCTAAACAAAAGTGGCTTGTGGAGGAATGGGTTTATTTGGCTTACGGACTCGAGGGGAGACTCTATCCTGGCAGGGAAGATGATGGCATGAGCAGAGGGGTGGACATCACCTCCGCCACAGCACTGGAAATAGCGGCAGGAAGGTGTGCCAACCACTGGCAAGGGGAAGCTGGTTTATAATCCCCAAAAGCCTTCCCCCAACAACAAAGCTCCATCGAGTTTGTAAAATCCAAACTTCCATCAGCTGAGGATCAATTACCCAGAACACATTCATTTGTCTGTGGGGAACACCTGGATCAAACCATGACAATACTTTTTCTCTATCCATTCATCTGCTGATGGGAATCTAGGCTAATTTTATAATTTAATTATTGTGAATAGTGCCACAAAAACCATGGGTATATAGTTATCTCTATTATACAGTGACTTTGGTTTTTGTGGGTATATATCCAGGGATGATATAGTTAGATGATACAGTAGTTCAATTTTTATTCTCTTGAGGAACTTGCATTCTTATTTTCCTTCTTTTTTAAAAAATCATAGCTTCATTAAGAATGTATTTATTTCTTTGCAAAGGGAAGGGGGACAGAGAAAGAGAGAGAAAGAAGAGAATGGATACACCAGGGCATTTGCTGCTGAAAACAAACTTCAGATGCATGTGCCACTTTATGCATCTATCTAGATTTACAAGGCTACTGAGGAATTGAACCTTTAGACTTTGCTGCCTTTAACCATGGAGCCATCTCTCCAGTCTCTCATTCTTATTTTCATAGTGGCTGTCACAGTCAGTCACATGTACCTTTGGGATGAACCTTCAAACCAGGCACAGTTATGGGAGGAAGATATTTATTGAAGTTACAGATCTAGGGGAAGTTCCATAATGGTGAAAGAGGCTTGTCCCCATTTTCACAGTCCAAACATAAAGAAGAAAAACTATTATTAGCACCTCACACACAACAGCAAACAGGCAGGGGGAAAAGCAACAGAGAGACAGAGATTTCCTTCCTTTCTATAGCCTTAGGGCGGGGTCTTGCAACCCTTCCCCAGACTTATTGAGTCCCTGAGTCTCTGGAATTTCCTTCCTGCACTGTCCTCCCAGGAAGGGATGTCTATTTAAAGCTCCCCTGAGCCTCAGTACATCCTGTCCCCTACTGAGTGGGCTGCCTTCCTATAAACAACCTCAGAGATCTACCCACAATCACTAAACAGGTCAAGTTGACAACAAAACTCAACCATCACAGTGGCTATTATGATAATATATTCTCATTAAGAGTGTAAAGGTTTTCCCTCACTTTACCAGCATTAGTTGCTTTTTTTTAAAATTGAAGACATCTATTAAAACTGGGATGGGATGGGATCTAATTTGTATTTCCCTGATGGCTGAGGATGTTGAACATTTCTTCATGCATTTACTGATTTTCATATTTTTTTGTTATTTTGAGAACTTGGTTTTTTTTTTGCTAAACTTCTTAAAGTTTATATATATATATATTTTGGAGTACTTTATATTTTTGGGTGTTAATCGCCTGTTGGGCAAGTAGTTTTTTTTCTCACATTCTATGGGCTGTCTTTTTATTATTTCCTTTGCTACAGAAGCTTTTAGATTCCATGCAGTCCCATTATCATCTGTTGCTATTATTTCCTGAGCTACTAGAGTTCTTTTCAGAAAGTTCCTGCCTATATCTATATCTTAAAGTGTTTTCTTTATTTTCCTCTATCAGTTTCAGAGTTTCAGAATTTACATCAAGGTTTTTAAGAGGGTGAGAGATGGGACCTACTTTTTGTTTTCTATGTGTAGATATCCAGCTTCCCCAGCACTATTTGTTAAAAGGCCATATTTTCTAATTTTGCACCCTTGTTGAAAATCAGGAAGCTAGGCTTACTTCTGGGCTGTCTGTTTTATTCCTTGGTCTACTTGTATGTTTTTTTTTTTAATCAGTAGCATGTTGTATTTGTTATTATAGCTCTGTATATAACTGTAAAATCACCAGCACTCTTTTTTTCCTGTTTAGCATTGCTTTGGCTATTTTGTGTGTTCTGTGTTTCCATATGAATTTTATAATTCTCTTTTCTAGTTCTGTGACTTTTGATACGGATTGTGCTAAAACTATAAATCATTTCAGTAATATAGCAATTTTACAATCTTCTGCTGATCCATGAGCATGGAAGTCTTTGAACTTTAGTGCATTCTTCAATTCATTTCTTTCTTTAGTGTTGTATAGTTTTCTTTACAGAGGTCTTTCACCTCCTGGTTTGTCCCTGCCCCGCCTTAGCTATTTTATTTTCTAGGCAAATTGTGAATGAGATTGTTTTCTCAATTACTTCTCATCATGTTCATTCATTATTCATGCATAGAAAAGCTGCTTGTTTTTGTATGTTGGCTTATGCATCTTGCTACTTTGCTAAAAAGTGTTTATTAAATCTAAGAGTTCTCCAGTAGAGTTTTCAAGTTTAAACATAAACCATTATTTTGTGTGTGTTTAGACTGGGTGTGAGGCATTCCAATAAGAAAAAAAAATTACTTATTCCAAGGTATAGGAATTCAAGCACCTTTTGCATTTAGACAGAAACTTTGGAACTATTACTTCAAAAGTTTGCTTGGCAATGACATTTATTTTACAAATTACTTTTTTCTATTATTTCATCAAAAGAGCTAGACATGCAATTCAACTTCAGTATATATCTGATCACATGGTAGATAACCAATGTGGACATTTCTCTACAAACATGCTGAAATGCTATGTAAAATGTAATGTTTTATTCGCTAACCATGCAAATGAGCTTCTAAAGCAGAAAAGGAAATCACTAGGTAGGTGACAGAATTTAACATGGGGGTGGGGACAAGTGGAAATAGAGACTGTATGGGGAGGATGAATGCTAAGGGCTTTTAATACTCAACAGGGAGAATAGTTGTGGTCAATGACAGCTCACTGTGTGAAGATAGTCCTGTGTTTCTACATCAGTTGCAGAGTATTGAAGGGTTATCCAAGCTGAAAGCAATCTAGAAATATCTACTTAATGGCCCCAGGGAAATGAAAAGGTCAATTTCTATACTCTGGGCTCATGAGTTATTCAAAATCAAAGTTTTATACCTGTGATTCCCAAAGGGCTTCAATTTTAAATGTCTTCATGGTTCAGGAAATCAAGCCAAGACATTAATACAAACATAGCTCAGGGCTATGGAAACTCTAGAGTCACCATGTGATAGGGTTTGTGACATGGAAATGTTCTCTGTATGCATAATTTAATATACTAGCTCCCAGCGACACTTGTACTGATGTGGCTGGTAGGACTAAAGAATCAAATTTTAAATTTTACTTAATTTTAATTAATTAAAATAAAAAAATCACACATGGCCAGTGGCTCTCGTATTAGGCAAACCATCAGCCCTCCAGAAGCACTGAAATCAGGTTATGCTCTACTATGTTACTCCATATTGTATAAATCAGTGTTTTTTATTATTTTTTTAATACTGTGTCTTGCTCTGAGAGACTGCATATTACAAGCAGCTTTTGAGCTTGGAGAATGACTCTGCACCTTGGTGACTTGTGGACTGTGAATTGTTCCATATGTTTGGTACTATTCATACTGCACAGACTGATAAATGACTTATTTCTGGGGGTTGAAAGGATGCTACATTATAAACACATTAGGGTGAATTAGGACTGTAGGAGCACAAGAACATGTTAATATCATATCAGGAAAAGCAGGCCAAAGAACTTATTGGACATACTAGACTGATGAAGGGTACAACTTCCTCACTTGGACCCCATAAAGAGGTGGACACTTAACACTGTGATGTTGATGCCCATCCCCGCCCTTCCCCGAGCTGTCTGTCCTCTGACTACTCCTGTGTGTGCCAAGGGGTAGATAGCCAGATAACTCCTGATTATCCCAGGAGCTTCAGCTCAGCTTAGCTTAGTGCCCCTGCTGACATGGCTTACTCCAATGTCTTCTGCCTGTATTGCTCTCATTCCATTTGGGCCTGCAATCCATCTGATACCCAGATCCCATCCTGCCCTTCACCTCTACAATCTCCACCATTCTGCATTTTGCTTCTGCAGCTGCACCAGGCTCCGTGGCCTCATAGTGGCCCAATGAGGCAGCAGCAGCTCTGGTAAACTTCCAGACAGGTTGGTCATATGACTATGACAGAGGCTCTTTTGGCATCTCTATCAGATTCCTCACCTCTCAGGCCTCTTGAAACTCTGGTGCTTCTTTCACCCTTTGAAGCCATTCTACAATCTATCTATGGACTATGCCTTTACTGTGTGATCTGCAATATGTGATCTGACAGTTAATCATAGTAATTATGATTGGAATAAAGAACCTATGTTTGCCTAGCCCAATCTGCCAAGTAATGTAGGAAGCAGCCCATGAAGCAGCTGTACCTTGTGAATTTGTTATTCAATAAATTGTGAAACTGTGGAAAGACACAGGCCTCTTCTATGAGGTTGTGTGCCCATGATAAGTAAATGAGAAGTGATTTCATGACACATGTATAAAGCTCACAGTAAATGCAGCTGTCACAGAACAAATGAACTCCACTGAAGATAATCTTATAATAACAGTGCCTGGAGAACTTGAGGAAATATCATGTTCATTGTTCTGAAGGCTAGAAAACTCAAGGTGGGGCAAGTGAATCTGTTATAATATGTCATAACATAGGAGGCAACCGTGGATGGTTAAGCAGACACACGTAGAAGAAAGCATGTGTGTATGAGACTGAGAAATGCCAGATTTGCTTTGTTACAACTTTCACTCCTGATAACTAATCTGGTGGGTTAATCCTTTTATTAGGATGCAGCTCCCATTCCCAATACCTCTTAACACCTTTGCATTGAGGACTGCATCTCTTTGACATCAATTTTTGGGAACTGACCATAATCCATAGTGTTGATCTCAACAAACACAACCAATTGGACACTTACATATCCTATGCCTATTTGTTTATAAGGAAGTTTCCTTCCACATTCATGAACCATGGTGGACAGTTCAATAATTAAATGACATGGCAATTTAAAAATGTGTCATCAGTAAGCTTCTCCTCTCCACTTCTTTCCTTCCTGGCCCTCCCTTCTTTCCCCCTCTCCCTCTTCTCTCCTTCCTTCCTCCCCTTCTTTTCCTTCCTTCTTTTCCAGGGTTACTGACTTGTGTATCCCAGGCTGGCATCAAACTTGTGATCTTTCTGTCTCCACATCTTCAGTGCTGGGATGACAGGTGTGTACCACTGTGCCCAGCTAACTGTGAGATCGTCAATCTGTAGATAATGTGAAGCTCGACCACAATAAGAAGATAGGCTGGTCTGAAGGAGTCCCAATAAGATCATAGATGATCACTGATGTGAAAATGGAAGGTGAGTTTTATTGTTTAGAATCCGTCTATCTCATGGTCCAGAAGACATCCTGTAGTGTCCAAGTCCAGTTGAAGTTCCAATAAATTCTTTATCTCCCCCTCTTTTTTTCCCCTGAATCCTGTTTCCTAGACTTTATATTTATAGATTTTATGGCCTACATACATTTTGGATATAGGATGGCTACATGCTACATGACATATTGAAAACACTTTAATCCATTTTCAAGTAATCAATAGCTTTGAAAAAGCACATTTAGTTCAGGTTCTAAACTAACAATAAAACTCAGTCACTAAGTGAGTCAGGAATCCTTAGAGAAAAACCCCATTTTAATACACCTTCCAAGTGTCCTTTCTTTCTGCTTTAGCTAAAACACTTTGGAAAAACTGTCAATGCCTTGAAGTGTTCCAGTCTTCTTATACTTTTTGGACACTAGCTTTATGATCTTGTCATGGGCATTACCTGCCAGCTTTTCTTCTTGACCTATGGTTCTAAACTGAGCATGCTAGGAATATATGCCTCAACTGAGTATGTTCAGGAATGTACCCATGAATGAATGAGTGTTCCTACCCCTAAAGTGTTTTCCTATATGAAAACACACACACACACACACACACACACACACACACACACACACACACACATGCTCCTGAATAAAATTCCCATGCTTCTGTTTGTTGGTAGGGTGGGTGCTTTGCAGACTCCTTCTGTGCTATCTCTACTTGGTGAACGTAGCACATCTTATTGTTCTTTTATCTTCTGATGTATTTATTGACTTAGCATTTATGGAAAGAAGAATCCATTTTGTTTGGCTGTGATTTCAGCTTAGAATTTCCAACATATGACTAAATGAATTAAAGCACAGTAAAATCTAATGCAACAAGTGTCTAATTCAAGAATTTCATAGAAAAACAATATTTTATTAAGATTCACTTTCTTGAAATAAGTGGTAAATGAGAAGTTGAGTGGTATCACTGAAATCTTAAACCAGGCCATCCAAGGGCACTGTTTTGCAAAGTAACAGAATAAAGAATATGTATTAAAGGGCACCCCAAAAGGATGTACAATTTTACCTATGACATTGTGATATAAATGAGGTAGGTACAAAGCAAATGATTTAAAAGTATTTCACAAACATTCAGATAGACACAGATATTGCTTACCTTGCAGTTCAAGATAGCCAATGAATAACTTCTGGCTAGAACAGGAAAACACTTTCTTATTTCTAAAAAGAAACATATTGCTCTTATACTATGTGCAGCCACATATCGGCACTGATTATTCCATGTGAGGTGCCCAAATATCTGGGCTATGCATCAACAGCTCAGATCTAAAATATGCATTCATGAAATTATTGCATTTGAGGTAAACAAATCTCAAACTAAATTTAATTAAGGACCAAGCAGCCCATAGTTCTGCATTTAATAGGTATATTATATGCTTAGATTCAGTTAAATTCAGAACTGAGATTAAAAATTTACCACAAATCCCTGAAGTTTATATCCCCCAAATAAATGCATTCCACTGAAAAGCAAAAAAAAAAAAAAAAAAAAAAAATCTTTTCAACATAAGATGTCCTATGCATTTCCCAAAGCCACCAAAGCCAAGTACGCACTTTTCCATACAAACCAAGTGCTTCCCAGGAGAGAGCCAAAGGTAGCATGCATACATGAGTGGGGTGAGAAGGCAGGGTTTTCATCTGCTCAGCAGGATGGATTCTGTATGCCACAGATTAAGTGGCCCTCCCTCATCTATGCATCTTAGAAAGTGACTTTTAAAATGTTTTTTAAAAGATGTTTTAAATAAAGCAGGCTTCAAATAAATTCCCTTTTTTTTTCTGGTCTCTAGGCATTAAAAAGAGGAGTTGGGTAAAATGGTTACAGCCCATCTAATGTTGGTGTTTCTGAATAGGAAGACTGCCAACTACTGATTTAGTCATTTGGAAAAAATGTGGAGACTTAGAAATGGGTCTATACTAGAGGGTTATGTTCATCAGTGGGACCCAACCTCCCATTGCTGAACTCATTCTAAATCTAGCTTGTTGCTGGTACTTGTTACTTAGCTAAGGCTAAGATTCCAGTATTGAAGTCCAAGGAAAGTGCAGTGTATGTCAGAGGTTGGAACTTTTAACTAACTCTTAAAACAACAGTGTTGATAGAGTCCCAAACTGCCGATAGGAGCTGTGAGGGAGGAGCATGTCATAATTAGAATACCCATCAACAGCTCAGTGAGGGAAGGGCTGGAACCAGGGGTTGTGGGGCTGATCTAATTATTCACAGGCTTAGAGTCTCTCCCCTACCACTCATGGCCCTTCTTGCCAGATGACGCTCACTACTTACTCAATAGGTTACGATATGCTCGTGAGGATTTTATGTTTTTGAACCTAATATGGTTTATCCTCAAGTTTAAGCCATTCCCCTCCCCCCATCCCTTACCCCTCATTCATAACCTCTCACTTCTTACCCATCATAGTAAAGGCCTCCTACAGATCAAATGATATGGAGAAATGGAAATTAAGATAGTGGAGAAATGGGGTGGATAATTTTTCCTGTCTGGGATTCAATAACTTTCATATAATTTTTGCATAGAGTATTAGGAAAGTGAAAGGAATTTAATAGGTATATTATATGCTTAGATTCAGTTAAATTTTCTTAGAAAAATACAAATAAAAATTTTGACTTGTTTCCAAAAATTTCTGTTTTAGAGTCAGTACTAAACTTTCTCAAATATGATTCTATTCCAGAACTCAATTACAAGGATTTCCAAATACAAAAGGCATTTACTTTCTGTGTAATAATGAGAAACCTGGCAGGTCAGTGTAACTTGCTGTGAGGTCCTTAGGGAAGGCATATACAAGACCTGGCTTGATCTCAACAGTGCAATACAGGAGTGGGCTGCACCCCAATCACTGTATAACCATGGTGCATGTTTGACTTGGAGATCATTTACAAACATTCTATCCCATAAAGTGAAGAAATCTCTCTTAGGGGCTTAGAGAAAGCTGGCAAAGGAACCAAGTTGCTATTACTCTGGGCTTTGTCTTAGCCTGAAAAAATGTTGAAAAGTAAAAACTTGGGATCTAAAGTCAGGGATAAGCAGCCCTGCAACCAGAGAATTCACGGAGTTGAGTATCATCCTGTAAAACGTGGTGTGTCCTGGCTTAGTTTAGGAGCATTTCTTTTTTCTTTTTTTAAAATATATTTTTATTTATTCATTTTCAAGCAGAGAGAGAGAGAGAGAAAGAGAGAGAGAGAGAGACAGAGAGAAAGAGAGAACCAGGGCCACTACCTTGTTGGTCTGGATTATGTGGGTACTGGGGAATTGAACCCAGGGCCTTAGGCACTAGAGGCAAGTGCCTTAACAGCTGAGCTGTCTCTCCAGCCCTAGGAGCATTTCTTGAAGTAGGTATAGGCAAAGAAAGACAGTCAATGAACTTTTCTTTACACTTTGATCATTTATTCACAATGTACCTAGTCTTCTATCTGTCCACACACTATATAGCATGATTGTTTACCCTCCATCCTTACAGAGTATGAGTTAGATGTTATGTTAATGCATTTCTTAGTATATATTACAATGGTATACAAGGCAAATTCTTTAAATAAAGTCCTGCATCCCTTTAGTGTATCCCGTAAGAAAGAGTCCATTATCCTTTCCTAAAACATTATATCATACTGGCAACATAATTGTGACTACCTGAAAAGCCATCTGAGTCAGAACATACAGAGGTTGATGGGAAGTCATCATTAGCTATTGTAATAGCAGCCATAATCATGAAGTTGACCACATCCAATGCTCTCCTTTCTGTACATTCAGAGCAGGTCTTTCCTCTTCCATAGTGGGCCCACAGGCTGACTGTCTTTGCAAATGCCATCACAGACACACCCAGAAATGAGTTTTGCTAATCCTAGTCACCTGTCAATCCAGCTAACTTGATAATCAAGATTAACCATCATAAATGCTCGCTCCTGCCCAGTAGTACACAATCCCTACAAAGGAAACTTCTCTGCTCTATTGGGTGGGCAATGCACTTTGAAGCAAAACCACATCTTCCTAATTAAATCTTAGAAATTTTTTCCTAGTGGGTTTTTTTTTACACTAAATTATATAAAAATCATGAGAATAGAATGTGGAATTATGGAAGGCAGATATACTTTACATGGTCATCTTTTTAATCCTTGAATTATTGGGCTTGAGACCAGAACTTTGATCAAACTGAATCCATTTGTCTCTGTAAAGTTAAATCTTTTTATTTGATAGTTAGATATCTAAGACTTCTATATGGTTTGTTAGTTGTTATTATAAAAGATAAATTTTTCTTCTTTTTGTATTGCAAAATAATGATTTGATATTGAAATTACTATTTACTGAAGGACAATTTAATGATAAATAACATAGTGGGGGTGATTTTTCTCTAGAGGCAAATATTATTTGATGAAAATAAGTCTATTAGTTTGTGTGTAAGAATATTTGGAGAACATTTCTGAATTTGCCTTCTTGATCATGCTTTGTAGATTATCATTACTTGAAGTAAATTGTGCAATTGATTGAGGAATGAAAATTGAAGAAAATGTACCCACTTAAGATTATCAACAAGGCATGCCATGTCATCTTCCTCTTTTTTTTTCCTGTGAACAAAACCTATTGATATTCTAGTCAGAGTTAAAATATAAATATTTCAAAAGTTAACAATTATTTCATAAATGTAGAAAGTGTCTTCTTTTAAAAATATTTTTATTTTATTTATTTGCAAGCAGAGAGAGAGAAGAGAGAGGGAGAGAGAGAGAAAGAGAGAGAGAGAAGAGAGGGAGAATGGGTGCACCAGGGCCTCCCACCACTGCAAAAGAACTCCAGATGCACATGCCACTTTGTACATCTGGCTTTACTTGGGTACTGGGGAATCAAACCTGGGTCATTAGGCTTTGCAGGCAAACACCTTAACTGCTGAGCCATTTCTCCAGTCCAGAAAGTATCGTCTTCAGTCCAGTTCTTGGACTTTGGAATTCGGAGTTGGAAACTACTAGATAAGAAACAAATGAAATTATAGGTCACCAATAATTTGCCTGAAAAGAAAAATATGTTAATCTTACAAAGAGCTTTATATATTGTAAGCATTTAAACCAAAAGATGGTAACTGGATGAATGGGTAGTCAAATACAGTGCTAACTTTTTCCAATAACTATTTTTATATTTTAGGTTTTCTCTGGCTCATCAGTTTTGCAAAAGCCAGTTCTAATTCTAGTTTGATCTAATTTATGAGTTATTTTGGAGAAATAATATATAAAAACAATCCAATGAAACAATTCAGTTTTTTTATTAAAACAATATTATACAATTCCTCATTTGAAATATCTTTGGCTTCATCTTTCTTTCTTTTTATTCTCTTTTCCTCAGGTTGTTTCTCCTAAAGTGGCATGTTGATCATCTCCCAGTTTGATGGGGGTCTATTGGCTCTGAGTATGGTTTGTTTGTCTGTACAGAAGCTTTTGAGCCTGATCAGGTCCCATTGGTTAAGTGATTGTTGCATTTCCTGGGCTGCTGGAGATTTGCTCAGGAAATTTTTCCCTACTCCTATTTCATGTAGAGTTCCTCCTATTTTTTCTTCCAGGGTGTTCAGGGTTACAGGATTTATATTGAGGTCTCACATGTTGATAATTTCTCCTTCCCATTCCAACCAACAAGTTTCAGCACTGATTTCAATAAATATATTATTTCTTTGATAAAGATTTTTAATGAATATATGGAACTTAGGAACAAAGGAAAAGTTAGCTTTCAAGAGTTTCCAAAATCTTTCATCACCAAATTCATTCAATTAAGTTTGTCAGTGCTAATAGGTTTATTATTATTATTTTTATTATTTTTAAAGAACACAGTAAAACTCAAGGCACTCCCTAAACAAACAAGAAAACTGCTTGTTTTTCAAACTGTTTTTCAAGCCCAATTTTTTTGTTTTGTTCAATTTTTCTTTCCCTTTCAACTTACCCCTTGAGTAAGCATTTCTGAAACCATTCTGCTCTGCCTCTTCATAATAAGGATTCTACGAAGGCTCAGAATATGGCAACAGAAGTGGGTCCTACTTAGACTGGTCACTGAATCTTTGGAACCAACTGAAAACAACTCATTTCCCCCATAGCTGCTACTGTAGCATGTCCCTTGCAAGCTCTGGTAAGGAACGTTTAATTTTCTTGATTCTCATACTGTCAGATTGCATCTTTTCTCTCTTTCTATAATAACATCATTTACAGTCTCCTGATCATTTCCCTAAATTGTTTGAAGTCTTTAAAAGATCTCAAGGCCACTTATTCATATTGTCACATTGTCCCATTTCCTCCTGACTCCTTTTCCTGGTCAATTGAATATTTCAGTGCACTTCTAGAAAAGGGACAAATTTTAAAACTGTAGCCATCATTTCCTCCAGTTACTTTTATCTCTAGTAGGTTGGAGCCATATATTCTCAAAGCATGTTTTTAAATTGCATGTTTGTATGAAGATCTTAATTTCACATGGAAGCTACATGGTGATAATTCTAGTATATTCTACCAGACAAAGTAGTCATAGAGAAGCTATCAAGAGGAGTTTCAGCTTCTGGCATTGGGTCATGTTGGAGGGGTCACAGTGTGGAAAAGCATGTGAGACATAGATATTGTCACACCCATCTTTGAAATATAAAACTTGCCACAGAGAGGCTTACAAAATGGACTTTGACTCCAAATATGAATCCTAAGGCTGTCTAGAGGCTAGAGTCAGAAGTTCTTTGTTTTCCTTTATCAAGAAAAAGAAGCAATAATATTGTTAAAATATTTTTATTTATTTGAAAGATAGAAGGAGAGAGGGAGATAGAGATAGAGATAGATAGATAGATAGATAGATAGATAGATAGACAGACAGACAGACAGACAGACAGACAGATTAAGCATGGACAAACCAGGGCTATTTACCACTGCAAAAGAACTCCACTGCAAAGGAAGGTGGCATGTGGATGTCTCATGAAAGGATTGGCAGGGGCCACTAACCTGTCTATGTCCGGTTTGCATAGATAAGTTGGAGGGACTTTCTTAGCCCCAGGTGGCAGGAGTTATGTGACTTTAGGCATGTAACAGATGGCGGTGGCTGGAGAGGAGCTCTGACCTTCAAACTTTCTCATTGCCTGATCTTGTTATTACCTTATAGCTGAGTTATGTGAACTCCAGTAAACTCAGGCCTTGAAATGCCTGGACTTAATCAGGTTTTGCTGGGGCCCATTAGGTGGCTGGAGGTTGGGGAGGGAAGGAGTCAGCCAAACTCCTGCCAGTCTCAGGATGAGATTACCAGGGTTCCAGGCTAGTCTCAGCTTCCCTTTAACCCTGTGTTATCCATACCCCTCAGCAAAGTCCACAAAGAGCGATCATTTCTGAGCCCCTTTCATGTAACTTTTAAATTACCTTGTATAACTGCAAAAAAAGCTATGTGGCATTTTGATTGTCATTATTCAATAAATCTTCAATATGAAGTTTTCTGAATATCTCTGTTTATTTAGATTTTTAAAATTTATTTTAACAATGTGTATAATAGCTTTCACTGAATAACCATTTAATGTATTTGTTTAATTTGTTTCTGAGTCTTTTATATAGTAAGTGTAACTCTTTACCTTCCTACCATCCCTTCCTTTAACTGAGGATTGAAACCAGGGTTCCTCATGCATGCTAGGCAAGAGTGCTATCACTGTTATATCCCTAGCCTGAAGTTGTTTTCTTTTTTTAAAAAATATTTTATTTATTCATTTGAGAGAGAGAGAGAGAGAGAGAGAGAGAGAGAGAGAGAGAGAGAGAGAGAGAGAGAGAGAGAGAGAGAGAGAGGCAGACAGAGAATATGGGCGCACCAGGGCCTCCACTGCAAATGAACTCCAGACACATGCGCCCTCTTGTGCATCTGGCTGTGTATGGGCATTGGGGAATCGAACTCTGGTCCTTCTGCATTGCAGGCAAATGCTTTAACCACTAAGCCATCTCTTCAGTCCTAAATGTGTTGCCCAGGCTGGCCTCAAACTCATGATCCTCCTGCCTCTGCCTCTTCAGCAATATCCTACCGGTGTGTGCCACCACAACTGGCTGTTTTCTTATTTTAATTTTGAGATTGCTTATAGGTAGTGTATACATATAAAATTGGAATGGCTATATTGATCTCAAATCCTTTAACCTTGCTGTTTTTGTTTATGAGATGCAATAGATTTTCTGTGTGTTTTTTTCACATAAGATCATGGTTCTGCAAATTACAGTAGCTTTAGTTCTTCCTTTTCAATATGAACACAAATTAAGTAGACACCATGTGAACACAAATTAAGTAGACACCATGAGAGTAGATGACCTTATCTATGTGTGCTTTGGAGAAAAGAATTCAGCTTTCAGCATTAACTCTGATGTAAACTCAGATGCTAACTTAATAAATGCCTCTTATTAAGTTTAGTGAATTCCTCTGTGTTTCTTCTTTGACTATTTTTATTATGAGATATTTTCAAATATATTTTCATTATTTGTTAACATAATTATATAGCATTTTTATTTATTAAAATGCTATGGTATATTGGGTTACTTGATTTTAAGATATTAAAATGACATATTCTTCCTAGAATAAATCTCACTTATACATGTTGAATAATTTTTAAGTATATTTCTAGATTTAGTTTGCTAGTATATGTTGAAAATTACTGTACTTACATTTATAAGAAATACTAATTTTGATGTTCTTCATTTATACTGTTTGTCTTGTTTTGCTATTGGGTTAATATATACTTCAAAGAATGCATTAGAAAAGTTCCTTTTTATGTATTTTGAAAAAGTTTTGTGAAATATTTATGCTAAATATTTTTATGTATTTGGCAGAATTTAAAAGTAAAGACATTTGGGTGGCTGGAGTGATAACTCTGTCAAAATACTTGCCATATAATCCAGAGGATTGGAGTTCAGATAAGCATACTCATGTAAAAGCTGGGTGGATTCTGGTGGCTCACCTATAATTCCAACATGCAGGAGGCAGAAATAGGAATGCCTGGAGCAAGCTGGCTATCTAGATGAGCTGAATTGGCCAGCTGTGGGCTCAAGTGAGAGACTCTGTCTCAGGAAGATAAAAAGAAGAGTGATGAAGGAAGACACCTATGCAGCCTGTGGCTTCCACATTGTATATACACCCCCCAGCCTACACATGTGCCACACACACACACACACACACACACACACACACACACACACACACACACACACACAGACACACAGCTCAGTGTTTCTTTCTATAATGTTTTAAAATTATCATCTTACTCTTTCTATTTCTTATAGGTTTATCCATTTTTTTCTTTTGCTGTACTGGAGATTGAACCCAGGGCCTTGCACAAATCAGGCAGGCACTTCACCTCTAGACTGTAACTCCTGTCTTTCCTTCTTATTTTCATATAAGACGTACTTGGTATTTATTTGTCTTTCTTGTTTATTATATAACTTGATGCAGACACTTGTTAATTCCAGGTCCTTACAATTATATTTAATATTTATATAATTAAAAGCAAATAGAACCCCTCAGAGAATGATGGGATGAACAAGGGGCCCACAGCCACAGCCATTAAATCAACACAGGATAAGCAGTGAGACAGAAACCAACGATTTTCACACAAAGACCCCTAAGCTCACAACCTTAAAGCAAATTTATTACTCATCCAGCATGACTCAGGGAACTATGCGGAAGAGGGGGTGGAAAGATTGTGAGAGCCGTGGTGGGGGAGATTATCCAGAGGCATTGCCAGGAGAACCTGGCTGAATACTAGGCTATCCATGGTCCCCTGTCACAAGGCCTGATCCAGACGACCCATGGAGGAGGTTATCCAGTGGAGGGGGGAGGGGAGGGCAGCGGGGAATTGGGGATAATAACGCATTGTTTGCCCACTAAATGTTGTAACTCATTATGGACAATAAAAAAAAAAGAAAAAGATTTAAAGACAAAAAAAGCACAAAAAAAAGCATAACAAAAAAAAAGCAATTTGCGTTTAGTGAAGATCTTAGTTCTCACTTTTGATGTATCCATATAACCTAAAATTTTATAAAGATATAGGGCATTTTAATTATACCAGAATTTTCTCTCTTCCCCGTTTTCTGGCTTGTTTCTTTCCTTCTGCCCAAAGTAAATATTCATCTTTCTATGATCATAGGTTGTTTAACTTTTTGTTGAACTAAATGTGAATGAAATACAAAATATTCTTATGTTTGGCTTCTATAGACTGCTGAAGTGTTTTTGAAAATATCAACATTGATCTGTATACATTAATATGTGATAGTTGAATACATGTATCATTAGATTATCTTTTTACTGATTAGTGCTCCATTCTTTATTTCACAGTTGATAGGTATTTCTGCTTTCTAACTCCTGCTGGAACAGAGCTTGTCTGAGTGAGTTGCAGTCTCCAAGCTCTTTAAGGATGGATCTTTTCATTTATCTTAAATAATTGCCTAGTTGTGATAATTTCTAGGGTGCAAAGTGCATAAAAATTTAAATATATCTGCAAGCTTCCCAAAGTAGATTTTTAACAGTTTCTGATCCTTCCAGAAAAATACACACATTGAGCTTGTTCAAAATACTTGCCAATACTTTTCATTTAGGTTTAAATTTAGCCTCTTAATGTTTTTAATTTTAGCCATTCTAGTTTGTTTATAGTAGTACGTTATTGTGTTGCTTTTTTTAAATTTAAAAATAGCTTTCTTGGGGTTTAACTAGTATACAATAAATTGCACATGTGTATAGTGCAGTTGCTAGGTTTAGCCATGGGGGCCCATTTCTGAAATGAATACCACAATCAGCTTAATCAATGTT